>JAQFVV010007131.1:0-156595 GCA_028023455.1 Epiperipatus broadwayi
TGAATATGTGATGTTGATTTTGCTTAGGGTAATATTTCAAAAGATTTAATGAAAGCAATCTATGAGTATTTGATATGTGAAATTGTGCTGATATTGAGAGAGACATTTTAAAATGATGATGATTAGAATATATAGTTGGAAAAATGGCTATAATCAATACTGCATGAATATATTTAATAAATGGGTATTTAAAGCTAAAGTATTTAAAAGACAAGTAAAATTAAATACATATGTTTATTATTGATAAAATAATATTATAAGATAATATAAATATTATTAATTATTATAAGTACTTAAATAGAAGATTAATATTTGATTTTAATAATATTGGATAATTATTTTAAAATCTGTTATAATATCTTATTTATTTTAAAAATATTTATTTTAAAAATGCAATTGTTAGTTTATTTTTAGACGACGATAAGCGTTTCTTGTGTTATAGAAAAAAAAAACAGATGTTAGTTAAAACACACACATGCGTGGAAGTTGTCTAATAAAGTTGCATAACTATTTTAAAAATCATGTTGTAAAATTTATAAATAATACGTGAGTTATCACGAGATAAAAATAAAGATATGTAGTGTAAAATATTAAGTCTGATTTTAAAAGTATTGTTTTAAAAATATGACGTATAAAAAATATTTAGTTTATTTAAAAATAATCTTATAAAAGTTAAAATTAAAATCAAGTGAAATAATATATTTTTTAAAAGTGTTAATGGATTTAAATAAACGATAAGAATTATTTTAGAAATTTAATAATGTAATAAATATTAAATATTAAATAAGTCTTTATTTATTTTAACTTTGTGTTGTTGGTAAATATGTAAATAAGCCAGCAAAGTTGATTGTTTAATCTACCAATCAAATGGGAAGTTTCTTCCGGTATAAAAGCTCAGTTCAATTGTTAGGAGAGGACTTCGTGATTGAATTTTCAAGTTAATTGTGCTATTAGAAAAATAGCTAAGTAGAATTTATAGGCGGCTCTAAAATCATTTTTTAAAATTACAAGAGTGTCGTTATAAATAATCTCTAAAAGTTTTAAAATGATAGATATGCAGTGTTAATTTAATTTTTCCCAATCGACCGTCTCTAAATTCAAGCTCAATTTACAAAACAAATAGTCATGGGAACATCATATATGAGTGAAAATATATCGGAAACTTTACCTAGAAATATGACAAACGCTGGATTAGTTCGGAAAATTACGAGATGGGGAAAAGTAGTATTTTGGACAGTATATAATTTTAAAAGCTAATTAATAGTGAATATTAGAAAATAGATATTTTAGAGAATAAAATACTTCTTATGAAGAAAGTATTTTTGCAAGCTATAAATTTAAAAAAATATATCTTAAGTAAAGATATTTAAAATGAAAGTAGTTTTATAAATACTTGCCTTGTTAAGTCTTTATGTTTAAAAGACTGAATGTTGATGATTTTAAAGGCAAATCAATTGAAATATAATTAGCTAAAAATCTTAATATAATAAAATTATTATATTGAAATAATTTAAACGCAGGTCGTTTATAAATAAAGAAGCTTATTCTTACCTAGATATGTTGATAAGAAATGCGCAAGTGATACGTGGACGTCCCAGTTAATTTAAAATAATTAAATGATAACTTTTCATAAATTATAGACTAATTCAAGAATAATAACTTTTAAATAATACTTTTTAAGAATTGCATCCGGATCAGATATACTATTTTAATTTTATTAACTTTTGGAGATTTTGTTTTGGTTTAAAAAAGAACATTTTCGTTTTCATAAACTTTTAAAAACACGTGATGGACTGGAAACAGGAAATGGTGTGCTAGTGAATATGTGCCTAGGATTTTAAAAAAACTTTATGGTGGAAAAGAAAACATCGATGGAGTCATGTAATATAATTTTTGTTTTATTTATCTAATATAAAAGTTAAATAATATTAATCTATTTAAAATAAGATAGGTACATTTCTTAAAATTAATAACTAAAGTAATATAATAATTAATTGCATAAGTTTATCTTATAATTAGTATAAAACGTAATATGTTAAAGAATGATTGTAAGTATAAATGTAATTTATTCTATGAAGCTGTAATTCCGAAGAATATTGGAAGATGGACTGTACATTAGGACATTATTGATGGTAAAAATTGTATAATAATAATAATTTTAATGTATTTAATATGTTTTCTTTAGATCAACCGAATGATATGTTATTTTGAATGAATGTATGATTATTTTAAAAATACACACACATTATATTGGTAGTGACAGTTTATTTAAATATGCATAATTTGAATTTATGAGATAAATATGATACAACATTACATAAGAAGCTTAGAAATAATTATATGATTCTTTCGTTGATAAATTTTGATATTGTTTTTATGTTATAGTATTAGAATTATATTTATTATTCATACAAGTAATTATTTTATTGCAAGTTAGGAATAGATTTAAAAGTCTATATTTTACTGTTGTTTTATTGGATAAATTACGTTAAGTTTTATGGAGAAGTTTATATTTAGGTTGAAAGTTTACCAAGTATAGATAATGAAGCATAAGTAGTTTGGAATTAGTATTTTATTTAGAGTAGATGATTGTTTTTCCGGAAAGTTTAAATAAGTTTTAAAAGATGTTTTGTAGATAGAAATTTATTAAGAAGGAGTAATATAACACATAAAGTAAAGTAATAGTTTCACACAGAAAAGAATCATAGAATTTGTCTAATGTAATACTTTATGAATTTGAAATTAATGAATAATTTAAATATTATTATTTTAACAGTACATATATGTAATGCATATTTGATAAAACCTGTAGCATGAATTGCATTAAGAGAAATATAAAGTTATAATCAATTATTTGTTATTACATTACACAGATACATTAATTTCTATTATAATATTGGAGTAGTACTAATGATAAAGTAAATACATACTATTACATTATGAAATGAATAACAGTAATACTTTATTAATGTAGCAATTTTAATTATTGAAGGTTAATTGTTTGCATATGCTACATAGACAGTATTTACATAGAATTATTTGTAATAATTGTAGCTTACTGATATTTATTTAAAATCTAAATTTTCAAAAACATACTTTAATATTATTAGTATAGCATTTTAAAAGAATGTATAGATTATTTAATAGGAGTATGAACTAATAACAGTGTAAACATTTTTGTATTATTATTTTCTTATTTTTATTTTCTTTTGTTTTTCCAAATTTGAATTGTACATATTGTAAATAAATTCTTAATCAAAGTTAATGTAAATAAATTTGTTTAATTTGTTTTAAAAGTGTGTCGAGTTCATTATTTTGCACCATAGCATTTGACAGCAGATAATTTGAAGAAACATAATATTTGCACAATGTGAATTTATTAATATTATTTTAGAAATAAATACAATATTTTCCTGATTATCATTTATGAGAATTGATTAACATTATTACATCATATTACAATGGTCATAGAGTAATTATAATGCATAATATAAGAGTACAATATTATTTATTGCCACAGATTATTGAATTATAAGATTTTGATCTATTCCAAAATTAAGATGCTATATGAAAATAAAAGATATACATATGATTATTTATTTATTGAATGCTTAATAATATAACAGAAATAGATAAGATTAAGTTATACCCTAAGATTAGTATTGAGTATTATTATTATTAGAATAAGTTAGGTGTATTTGAGTTTGATATAAAATCCCATATCATACTTATTTACATGAGTTATCATTACTTTTAAGATAATTAGAAGAACCTGAGATTATTTAATTATATTTTAAAAATTAAAAGTTAAGATTTATTTATTTTATTATTATTAAAGATAATTTATTTTATTTAAAAGCCATAAGAATGCTGTAGAGGTAGTAGTAAGTTAATAAGGAGGTAACAGTATTCTTATGCCATTGAGACAATGTCTTGGAAGATATTGACTTAATGTAAATCTACTTATTACTTTGTAACTTTACTTCACAGTCTCATGATTTTAGTTAAATACTTATTTAATTAGTACATACTATAGAAATATATTGATTTTGATAATTGATAATAAATTTAATTAGAATATGATAGTATAAAAGTAAATTAAAGATAGATATGCAAATTTTAATTAAGCATTAATTTTAATTGAGCTAGTCGTATTTCAAGTTATATTATACATCGAGAAGTAAGGGTACAAAGGGTAAGTTGGTTTTGGCGCCCAACGTGATGGGCTCCCGATATGTTAGGATTACAATTTTATAAACCCGATAGTTGGAGAAGTTGGTTTTGGCGCCGGCAACGTGATGGGCCATTGATATGTTAGAGTTACAATTTTATCGGCCCGATAGGTGAAAAGAAAAATTTTAGCGATTAATTATTTTAGGCCTAGATCTTTAATTAAGAATTAGGATACATAATTTTAGGGATAGTATATGTTAGGAGAATAGAGTGATAAATATAAATTTATTAATAAAAATAGTATATGTTAAAATGTATAATTTAGGAGCTAGTGATTAGTATGTTTATTAAACATAAATAATTAGTATTTTATAACAATATTTATAATCGATTAGATGTTGATTATAAAAGTAGAATAAAGATCTTATTAGTAAAGTTATTATATTTTCATGTGGTATCTATAATATGATTATTTTAAAAATTAAATACTATGTTGATTTTAAGTTAATAAATAAATAAATATTTAAACTATGGAAGTGTGGCAAACAATTATTTTATAATATGACCATATCAATTCTTAAAATATTTTAGATGAATACTTAATATCATATATTATGTGCAAATTGTCTGTGGATCATAGGTGTGAAAATTAATGACATGACACAATTTTGTTATTTGAAGTTATAATTATTTAAAAATAAATAATGTAGAGTTTTCAAGGATACTATTTTATGATTAATTGTAGAAGTGAATTGAGTGGAGATGGGAAGGTTGATAGGGAATTATTTTGAAAAATATTGATAATAAATACTGCGTAATAATAGAATTGAATTTTTAAAAAAAATAAAAATGAGTAATTGGGATAAAGATTTAGAAGTTGAAATGTCCAATTTTGTTGTTGAGGATAATAGTTGTGTGGAGAGCAAAGAAATAGAGCAATTAGCAAATTCAGAAACAGTAGTAGAAAATACTCAAAGTATGGATAGTGAAATAGAGGAGGAAAAAGAGATAATTTTTAAAACAACAGACAGAGAAGTAGTAAAAACTAAGAAAGGAGTAGATAACTTTTCGATGTCTGACATTATGAAACATTTTGAATTAATGAGTCAAAGTATTGTTAATTCTATTAAAGCAGAAATGAAAGAGGAGAATAAGTCTTTAAAAGAAGAAATAAAAGCAGAAATGAAAGAGGAGAGTAATAAAAATAGTCTTAAATTAGATTCTTTAAAAGAAGAAATGAAAGAGGAAAATAATTCTATTAAAGCAGAAATAAAGGAGAATTCTGCAATTGTAATGAGTTTTAATAAAAAAATGGAAGATAGAATGGATAATATAGATATAAGATTTGATAAAAATGAAGAAGTAGTTGAGTCTTTAAAATTAGAAATACTAAAAATTGATGATAGAAATCAAGAATTTTTAGAAAGAAAACTTCATGAATTTTCAGAAAGCACAATTAAAAGTCTAAAAGATCAAATAGCAGAATCTATTGATCAATGTAGAGTTAATAATAATAATTTGACTTTAAAAATTAATGACTACAAATTAAAAGTTAATAATGAAATTGGTGAAATTAAGAACCAAGTTAGTAGTATTAATGAAGATATTAAAGATGTTAGGAATGCCATAGTCCAGACCAAAGGGGACATAAGGGAGGAAATCGAAAAGGAGTTAGTAGAAAAACTTAAAGGTTTAGATGTTAAAAGAGTCGATGAAAATAAGTATCGATCGAAAGTTGGAGAGAGTATCAAGCGTATTCAAAAGGATATAAAGGATCACGTAGGTATGATAGAACAGAATAAGGACAAGTATAAAGAAGTTTTAGACAAGAATTTAGATGAGTTTAGAAAAGAACAAAAAGGATATGTAAAGCAAGTGCTTGAGCAAATGGACTTAGAAGGGAAATTTCAGCAAGTATATGATCAGATAGAAATGAAAAGTATAAGTAATGCAAAAGCAGAGGTATTTAAAGGGAAAATAAGTAGTAAGGCATATAAGGACTATATTGATTCTTCACAAATAAATAATATAGAATTATTTAAGCAAGGTAGTAATAGTAATAATCAGTCAGAAAATACTATGGTGAAGGAAATTGACAATAGACCGACTAAAGAAATAATTAGTCATGAGGGAAGTGCGAATAATTCAATGGCCCTAAGGTTTATGAAAGTGAAACCATTTAAAGGGGAATACATGGAAAATCCCTCTGAGTTTTTAAACAATTTGGATGAATTGTTTTCAATATGTTCTTTATCTGAAAAAGAAAAGGTGGCCGTGTGTAGCAATCATTTATATGGAGTTGCTAAAGATTGGTGGCAATCCCTATTTGAGAAGCCAATGACATATGGTGATTTCAAATGTTTTATTGTTGGGAGCTTTTGGAACTCCGACAAACAGGATTGCATTCGGTATCAAATTACCCAAGAGAAGTACCAAGTTAGCAAAGGCAGCTACACCAGCTTTTTCAGGAGTCAAGCTGTTCGTCTGAAGACGTTGACTGCTTGTCCACTATCGGAAGGACAGATTGTCCGGATAGTTAGGCACAACCTACCTAAAAATGTGGAGCAGTTGTTAATCACTGCTGACCGTGGGACAATTGAAGAAGTCTCTGAAATCCTGGATGCTCTGGAAGTAGCAGAGTTATCGATGGATAATAGGTTTAGGGCAAATAAGGATCGGAATAGTTACCCATTAGCAAGTCTTAGTGTTAATACTGGGGTGAGATCCTCTGGAGGTTTAAAGAGGAGATTTGAGTACAAAGGCAAAGATAGAATGTCTCCATATTTTAAGAAATCTGTAAAATATGATACAAATAGGGATAGAAGTGATGATTCGCATAATCAGCCTTCTACTAGTGGTGTGACCACAATTCTCAAAAGACCAACTAATAAAACTAGTAATAAAAAGTTAAATTAGAAAGGTCTTTGTACGTTAGTTCCTCTTTGCAAGGACCCGGTGCTAACAAAATGGGGAACGATCAGATGTGGATGCTGAATACTTTAGATCTTGATATTGATTATCTAGAGCCCTTTACTATAGGTGAACCACCTATAACTTATCAGTGTCCCATTGTAATTTTGCATATAAATAATATTAGAGTTGAAGCATTAATTGACTCCGGAAGTCAAGCTTCCATATTATCAGAGTCAATGTATCAAAATCTGGTGAGTGTGGAAGGGAATATACCCTCATTGCCAGTAAGACAGATCCAAGTAACTTTAGCAAATGGAAAGAGGACAAAGTTATCAAATAAACAAGTCTGGATTACCTTCAAAATAAATAATACTGAATTTGGGCATGTTTTTCTTATTATGCCTGGATTAATACATGAAGCCATAATAGGAGCTGACTTCATGATTTTGAATAAATGTCAAATAGATTTTTATAATAGGATTTTTATTTGTAAAGAAGAAAGGCTTAATTTTGAATATGGTATGCATAACCTTTCTAGTCAATTATTATGTATACAGAACACATTAATTGATGCCAGCATAAAGGCTAAAATTGAACATGTTTATGCAATAAATTCTAAATTGGGTGAAAATTTATATCAATTAATGTATAATTATAAGAATATATTTTCTAAAATTCCTGGTATAATAAAGGGATATACCCATAGAATAAAATTGAAGAGTAATGATCCTTTCCATCAAAAGATGTACCCAATTCCTTACCAATATAAGGATGAGGTACAGAGTCAAATTGACAAAATGCTAGAGTGGGATATAATCAAGAAATGCCCTTCTCCTTACGTAAACCCATTGGTTATTGTGAAGAAGAAGGATGGCAGTATTAGAGTATGCTTGGATGCTCGTATGTTAAATAATGTAACTGTACCAGAACGTGACATTCCTCCACCTGTACATGAGCTCTTAACTAAATTTCACAAGAGGTCAATTTTCTCTACATTTGATCTGACAGCTAGTTATTGGCAAATACCACTGCATGAGAATGATCAGCAATATACAGCATTTAGATTTCAAGGCCAGTCGTATGTTTTCAGACGGATGCCTTTTGGTCTCATTAATAGTGGTGCTGGCTTGATCAGATGTTTAGACATGATTTTTTCGAAACAATTGAAAGAGAAAATCATCATGTATGTGGATGATATAGTTATTGCTTCTGATAGTTTACATGAGCATATCCAACATTTGAAATTATTTTTTACTGAATGCCAAATGCAGAATGTTAAAATTAATATGGAAAAATGTTCAATAGCAGCTAAAGAAATTACTTTTCTAGGTCATTTAATAAATGAGCATGGAATCCAGCCCCATCCTGAAAAGATTGCAGCTATTCAACGTTTTCCCATTCCAAAAACAGTAAAGCAATTAAAATCATTTTTCGGATTGTGTAATTATTATAATAGGTTTTATAAAAATTTCGCGGAAGATACTATAAATTTATCTAAATTATTAAAGAAAGCTGAAAAATGGAAATGGACTGCTGAACATGACAATGAATTTAATATAATTAAAAGTAAATTTTTAAAACACGTAATTTTAATGTATCCTGACTTTAGTAAAACATTTTATGTACAGACAGATAGTAGTTACTATGGTCTGGGAGTGGTGTTATATCAACTCGATGAGGATCAGGTACCTCATGTGTTATACTTCTTAAGTCGTCATTTAAGAGGTGCTGAGTTGAATTACACTATTACTGAAAAGGAAACCCTAGCTGTTGTCTGGGCTTTTCAGAAATTACGCCAATTTTTATTGGGATCAGAAGTAATTGTGTTGACCGACCATAGAAGCTTGGAGTTTTTGAACAAAAGCTACCTCAGTAATGAGAGACTTGTTAGGTGGAGCTTGTATCTCCAACAATTCAACTATAGAGTTATCTATATTGAAGGGAGACAGAATATCCCTGCTGATATTCTTAGCCGCCACCCTATTTGTCTGATGTCCCAACATCCTAATGCTCAAAATATAATTATTAGTAGTGTGGATGTAGTCAGGGATGAATCTATAGTAGATGATTATAATAATCTCACTATGATTCAAGGTCAGGATCATAAATTAAATAGAATCATGACTATCTTAAATAATCATGACAATAAAAATAGTAAGAATAAATCTATTAAAAGGATTTTTAGCAAGTATAAGATGTATCAGAATTTACTTATGTACAATTTAAATTCAAATCAGGGGGAATCATGGAGGATAGTTGTTCCTGACTCTATGATTGACAAATTGATTATGTATGTACATTGTAGTTATGGTCACTATGGTGCACCAAAGATTATGTATGTATTAAAATCTATTTTTTATTGGGATAAAATGTATAAGCGTGTCATAAGGAAAATTAAAACATGTTCTACTTGCTTGAAGTCTAAATATTGTAACAAATCATATGTTGGTGTAATGCAGCCTATTATTCCAAATCAAGTTAATGAATTGTTGGCTATTGATTTTTATGGGCCTTTGCCACCATTTAAACAACAGAAATTTATTTTAGTAGCTTATGATGTTTTCAGTAAGTTTGTAGCAGCATATCCTGTGCCTAAAACTAGTGCACATTTTGTAATAAAATGCATGCTTAATTATCAGTTTCCATTAGTAGGAAAACCAAAAATTATACTAACAGATCATGCTACTGCTTTTATATCGAATAGATGGAATGAGTGGATTCAAGATCAAAACCTCAAACATGTTATGAGCTCCATAAGAAACCCTCAATCTAATCCATGCGAACGTGTTATGCGGGAGCTTAGTCGATTATTTAGGGTGTATGTAGCTGATAATCATAAGAAATGGGTTCAAAAACTCCCAGAGGTGATTAACTATATTAATAGTACGTATAATGAGTCCACTGGTTTCACTCCTATTCGTTTGCATTATGGGAGACATGAGCCCTTATTAATTAAAACGCCTATACCAATTGTAAGAGAACAAATTGATAGGGATGAAGATAATAATCAAGCTAAAGTGAAGCTTCATATTATGGGTGCAAAAAGAGTAAAGAAAGCCCATAATAAACCACATCCATTTAAAATTAATGATTTAGTTCTGGTTAGAACACCCCATGTTAGCAACCTACAAAGAAATCAATTCAAAAAATTTCTTAGTCTATATGAAGGTCCATATAGAATATCTTGCAAAGTAGGGGAGAATGCATTTATGTTAACCACACCAGATGGGGAAAAAGGGACTTATAATGCAAGGAGTTTAATTCCATTTCCATCTGAAGTGTGAGTTACAATTGTAAAAATGTATTGTGAACAAAGATTTTAATGTAATGTTTAAATACTAGTGCTTTATTCACATAAGGAAATAATTTATTATATATGATGAGTTAGTAGAATAAATAAAGATTTAGCTGAAGAAGTTTACAAAATATGTATAATAAGATGTTATTTATCAAGTTAGTAAATGATAATTTAAGGAGAAATAAATTTTGGTCAGAATGACTAAAATAAAATGTGGAATTAGCTATTAAAGTAAATATGTTTAAGTAAAAGTTGAGTAATAAAGATATAAAGTATAAAGACTCATATATTTAAAGTATATGTAAGTAGATCTTATGAAAGATTAATTTATATTATAGTAGTGATCATGAAATTGATCAATCTTAAGGGATCAAGTTAATCTTTTAAAATGAGAAGTATATAGATTTATTAAACAATGATCTATAAAATTGCTAATGAAACTAGCAATAAATTTGGAGTAAAATACATAAAGTAGTTTAAAATATAGTATTAACTATAGGAATATGTATTTTCAGTAGTTATGTAAAAGGTGTATTTAAAAGAATTTAAATATTTAATGTTTATAGAAATATTAGGGAAATAGAAGTAACCTAATTAAGAGATGAGTAAAGGAAAATGAAACTTAATTTATAAAGTAAAAGAAAGTCATTGTAGTTTTATTTAAAAGTGTTTTCTAATTGAAATTTAAGATGATGTTTCAATGCTTTATAAAATGTTATGTTTAAGTAATTTATTATGAGATTAATGATAAGAAAGATGAAGATGATAAATGTGGATTAAATAAGATAAAGATAGATGTTAAATTTAAAATTTTATCCGAAGGAGGGGAATATGTGCCCTTTTGTATGGGTCACCATCTAATTTTGTGCTAATCTATTAAAAATTTTAAATTTAAGATATATTTGAATATGTGATGTTGATTTTGCTTATGGTAATATTTCAAAAGATTTAATGAAAGCAATCTATGAGTATTTGATATGTGAAATTGTGCTGATATTGAGAGAGACATTTTAAAATGATGATGATTATAATATATAGTTGGAAAAATGGCTATAATCAATACTGCATGAATATATTTAATAAATAGGTATTTAAAGCTAAAGTATTTAAAAGACAAGTAAAATTAAATACATATGTTTATTATTGATAAAATAATATTATAAGAGAATATAAATATTATTAATTATTATAAGTACTTAAATAGAAGATTAATATTTGATTTTAATAATATTGGATAATTATTTTAAAATCTGTTATAATATCTTATTTATTTTAAAAATATTTATTTTAAAAATGCAATTGTTAGTTTATTTTTAGACGACGATAAGCGTTTCTTGTGTTATAAAAAAAAAAACAGATGTTAGTTAAAACACACACATGCGTGGAAGTTGTCTAATAAAGTTGCATAACTATTTTAAAAAATCATGTTGTAAAATTTATAAATAATACGTGAGTTATCACGAGATAAAAATAAAGATATTCAATGTGAAATATTAAATCTGATTTTAAAATATTGTTTTAAAAATATGACGTATAAAAAATATTTAGTTTATTTAAAAATAATCTTATAAAAGTTAAAATTAAAATCAAGTGAAATAATATATTTTTTAAAAGTGTTTAATGGATTTAAATAAACGATAAGAATTATTTTAAAAATGTAATAATGTAATAAATATTAAATATTAAATAAGTCATTATTTATTTTTAACTTTGTGTTGTTGGTAAATATGTAAATAAGCCAGCAAAGTTGATTGTTTAATCTACCAATCAAATGGGAAGTTTCTTCCGGTATAAAAGCTCAGTTCAATTGTTAGGAGAGGACTTCGTGATTGAATTTTCAAGTTAATTGTGCTATTAGAAAAATAGCTAAGTAAATTTATAGACGCTCTAAAATCATTTTTTTTAAAATTACAAGAGTGTCGTTATAAATAATCTCTAAAAGTTTTAAAATGATAGATATGCAGTGTTAATTTAATTTTTTCCCAATCAATCGTCTCTAAATTGAAGCTCAATTTGCAAAACAAATGGTCATGGAAACATCATATATAGTGAAAATATATCGGAAACTTTACCCTAGAAATATGACAAACGCTGGATTAGTTCAGAAAATTACGAGATGGAGAAAAGTAGTATTTTGGACAGTATATAATTTTAAAAGCTAATTAATAGCGAATATTAGAAAATAGATATTTTAGAGAATAAAATACTTCTTATGAAGAAAGTATTTTTGCAAGCTATAAATTTAAAAAAATATATCTTAAGTAAAGATATTTAAAATGAAAGTAGTTTTTATAAATACTTGCCTTGTTAAGTCTTTATGTTTAAAAGACTGAATGTTGATGATTATAAAGGCAAATCAATTGAAATATAATTAGCTAAAAATCTTAATATAATAAAATTATTATATTGAAATAATTTAAACGCAGGTCGTTTATAAATAAAGAAGCTTATTCTTACCTAGATATGTTGATAAGAAATGCGCAAGTGATACGTGGACGTCCCAGTTAATTTAAAATAATTAAATGATAACTTTTCATAAATTATAGACTAATTCAAGAATAATAACTTTTAAATAATACTTTTTAAGAATTGCATCCGGATCAGATAAACTATTTTAATTTTATTAACTTTTGTTTTGTTTTGGTTTTAAAAAAAGAACATTTTCGTTTTCATAAACTTTTAACAACACGTGATGGATTGGAAACAGGAAATGGTGTGCTAGTGAATATGTGCCTAGGATTTTAAAAAAAACTTTATGGTGGAAAAGAAAACATCGATGGAGTCATGTAATATAATTTTTTGTTTTATTTATCTAATATAAAAGTTAAATAATATTAATCTATTTAAAATAAGATAGGTACATTTCTTAAAATTAATAACTAAAGTAATATAATAATTAATTGCATAAGTTTATCTTATAATTAATATAAAACGTAATATGTTAAAGAATGATTGTAAGTATAAATGTAATTTATTCTATGAAGCTGTAATTCCGAAGAATATTGGAAGATGGACTGTACATTAGGACATTATTGATGGTAAAAATTGTATAATAATAATAATTTTAATGTATTTAATATGTTTTCTTTAGATCAACCGAATGATATGTTATTTTGAATGAATGTATGATTATTTTAAAAATACACACACATTATATTGGTAGTGACAGTTTATTTAAATATGCATAATTTGAATTTATGAGATAAATATGATACAACATTACATAAGAAGCTTAGAAATAATTATATGATTCTTTCGTAAATAAATTTTGATATTGTTTTTATGTTATAGTATTAGAATTATATTTATTATTCATACAAGTAATTATTTTATTGCAAGTTAGGAATAGATTTAAAAGTCTATATTTTACTGTTGTTTTATTGGATAAATTACGTTAAGTTTTATGGAGAAGTTTATATTTAGGTTGAAAGTTTACCAAGTATAGATAATGAAGCATAAATAGTTTGGAATTAGTATTTTATTTAGAGTAGATGGTTGTTTTCCGGAAAGTTTAAATAAGTTTTAAAGGATGTTTTGTAGATAGAAATTTATTAAGAAGGAGTAATATAACACATAAAGTAAAGTAATAGTTTCACACAGAAAAGAATCATAGAATTTGTCTAATGTAATACTTTATGAATTTGAAATTAATGAATAATTTAAATATTATTATTTTAACAGTACATATATGTAATGCATATTTGATAAAACCTGTAGCATGAATTGCATTAAGAGAAATATAAAGTTATAATCAATTATTTGTTATTACATTACACAGATACATTAATTTCTATTATAATATTGGAGTAGTACTAATGATAAAGTAAATACATACTATTACATTATGAAATGAATAACAGTAATACTTTATTAATGTAGCAATTTTAATTATTGAAGGTTAATTGTTTGCATATGCTACATAGACAGTATTTACATAGAATTATTTGTAATAATTGTAGCTTACTGATATTTATTTAAAGTCTAAGTTTTAAAACATACTTTAATATTATTAGTATAGCATTTTAAAAGAATGTATAGATTATTTAATAGGAGTATGAACTAATAACAGTGTAAACATTTTTGTATTATTATTTTCTTATTTTTATTTTCTTTTGTTTTTCCAAATTTGAATTGTACATATTGTAAATAAATTCTTAATCAAAGTTAATGTAAATAAATTTGTTTAATTTGTTTTAAAAGTGTGTCGAGTTCATTATTTTGCACCATAGCATTTGACAGCAGATAATTTGAAGAAACATAATATTTGCACAATGTGAATTTATTAATATTATTTTAGAAATAAATACAATATTTTCCTGATTATCATTTATGAGAATTGATTAACATTATTACATCATATTACAATGGTCATAGAGTAATTATCATGCATAATATAAGAGTACAATATTATTTATTGCCACAGATTATTGAATTATAAGATTTTGATTATTCCAAAATTAAGATGCTATATGAAAATAAAAGATATACATATGATTATTTATTTATTGAATGCTTAATAATATAACAGAAATAGATAAGATTAAGTTATACCCTAAGATTAGTATTGAGTATTATTATTATTAGAATAAGTTAGGTGTATTTAGGTTTGATATAAAATCCCATATCATACTTATTTACATGAGTTATCATTACTTTAAGATAATTAGAAGAACCTGAGATTATTTAATTATATTTTTAAAAATTAAAAGTTAAGATTTATTTATTTTATTATTATTAAAGATAATTTATTTTATTTAAAAGCCATAAGAATGCTGTAGAGGTAGTAGTAAGTTAATAAGGAGGTAACAGTATTCTTATGCCATTGAGACAATGTCTTGGAAGATATTGACTTAATGTAAATCTACTTATTACTTTGTAACTTTACTTCACAGTCTCATGATTTTAGTTAAATACTTATTTAATTAGTACATACTATAGAAATATATTGATTTTGATAATTGATAATAAATTTAATTAGAATATGATAGTATAAAAGTAAATTAAAGATAGATATGCAAATTTTAATTAAGCATTAATTTTAATTGAGCTAGTCGTATTTCAAATTATATTATACATCGAGAAGTAAGGGTACAATATATATATATATATATAAACTTGATATTGGACAAAGCTAAGTGGGTCATAAATATAAATCAAATGACAATAGCCAAATTTATTTATATCATGAATCTTTAATCCAGTGTTAAAGCAATTATGTAAGCAAAATATGAATTCTTTATCTTGACCGCAGATTGAAGGATCTTCATCTTTATAATGTGGTATATATAAATTGGTAGAAATTCCAGCTACATGTTGGTTACACTTTGGAAATGGTTCAGATGTGATGTGAAGTGAGGTGCTACTCAAGTCACAGGGCAGTGCCATAGGGTCATTAATTAATTTTAGTTTAATCATCATCCAGAAATTGCCAAACTTCAAGCATTATATTATAAAAAAAGTAATCATCAAAATTTCAATATAAATACAAAAATAATAATTATAAAAATAATTTTATTCCAAAAATGCTGGTATTATTGCACCAATGCTGATTTTCATCAATTCTCATGGTCATTGGTATTCGAGTGTATTGACTATTAATAAACTAATTATCAAATCTATAAAGTCAAGTATGTGAACCTTAAATGAAGATTTTTGACAGATTTCTTCAAATAATTCTGTAGAGAACCATTTAGATATTTATAGTGATATGCATGTTTCTGGAATTGTAACAGGGATTGATAACAAGAGAACATATACATTCTTAATTCATTTTATGACCAATTAATTTCACTGGAATAACTTAAAAACTTGTTAAAGTACCACTTGTAACTCATAGAATAGATAGAAGAATAAAAACATCAAAAATAATTTCAAAGGATGCTATTTTTTTTTTTAAAAAATAAAATTAATTAAGAGTGAAAAAATTAAAAAATTAGGATATGATTGTATAAGAAAAACTAAAGTTTTATACAGTACATATGATTTTATATAGCACTTATAATTATGATCTCTTTCTAATTTTTTTAAGGTAATAGTATTTTTAATTTAGAAAAGTTATCCCTTACAATAGATAAAAGTTAGAAAAATCATTTCCTGCAAAGAGAGGAAAAATAGTTATGTACAACTTTCCTCCCCTTTTTCTTTAAAAAATACAGAGATCCTATACCATTTTAACTCAGTTAAAAATAGTTTCAACAAAAACAACTAAAAAATTATTCATTATTTTCATTTATTACTTTCTTTATAAAATAGGATTCCTAATCAACTACTTTATATTACCATGACTTTTTTTGTTTAATGCTTTTTTTTGAAATTGATTGGTTTGATAATTGGTTTAGTCTTATTTTTTGGTTATGTATTTTTTATTACTAAATCTTTTTCAAAGCAACTTTTATCCAAATCCTGCAAATTTTAGTGTGTTCAACTTTTTGGTTTCAATTTTTTTTGGAGCTTCATGTTTCAGAGTTTAACAATTATTTTCATCCCAGGATAACTCTTCCTTTTTTTCAGTTTTGTAGCCCCATATTTACAGTTTGTCAATTAAGTTTCAGTTTAACAATTATTTTTATTTTAGGTTAACTTTTGTAGCTCTGAGTTTTCAGTTTAATAATTATTTTAATTTTATATTTTATTCCCTTAGTTTGTCAGTTTTTTCTTTTTATAGCTCCAGATTTTAAGTTTAACAGTTATTACATTTTAGGTTAACACAAGTTGAGACAGTCATGATTTCAGATTCATCAATACATAAGATTAGTTGATATTTTTGTGAGGGGAGTTTTTTTTATTCATTACTTTTAATGAAATTAGTTACATAGATGTATCAGTAATGATAAGATTTTATCAAGAACTTAGCACATGGTTTTTGTCAGCTTCCTACTGTCATATTGCTTTTTAAAAATCATTTTTTTAAATAATTAAGAGTGAAATCAATTTAGCATTAGATTCCAAGCTGCTCATATCATCACTTCTGAACTTCTACTGTATTCTAAAACTATCTTTTGGTTTTTTAAAACAACTAGATATTAGGCTTTTATCCAATCACATGACTACTTCACAAATGAATGCATTAAGTCTTCACCAATCAATTTTTTATTTTTACAAGTAAGATTATTTTATTTTTTAAAAAATATTGATATATAATTATTGAAAAACAAATTTCATTTCTTAAGATAAAAATTTCAATTCCTTATTTATTTATTATTGTTTTAATTAAATGATAAACAACTTTTAATCATATTAATCACTTGGTTTTTTACATTAAATAAGTAACTTTTTAAAAATATTGATCCCTTTTTGTTTTTGTCCTTCAAAAAAAAAAGCAAATGAAACCACACAAGAAAAATATCCCTCATTTTTTCTCACAATTATCTCCAATAAAAAGAAAACATCTTATTATTAAAGTGTTATAAATTTGTCACATTATCATATCAAATTTGTAAGCTTTTTATTAAGTTTAATCCAGCTAAATTACTATTTAATCAAGGTATTTCTAGACAGTTATATTAGATTTGGAAACTTAGATTTAATATACAAGTTTTATGATAATATCACTTTGCATTATGTAAAAATCAAGTAGTGTATGCTGTCAGAAAAGTAATACACTGAAGAATGAAATAAAGCAAAAAATATATAGTTATTACTTTTTCAAAATAGTAAAAAAAAGTGAAACTTTAATATTTCTTAAAATTATTGTTTTAATGTTTTTACATAAATTTTAAATTTTGATAGATAAATTTTAAAATTATATTTTTATTAAATCTCATTACATTTCTTATAAAATTTCCAATAAAATGATACATAGAACATAACTTAGTCAAGACAATTCATTACTTCCTGATATTTAAAAATAGAGATATTGCTATCTTACATTTTTTCTAGAAATCTCACAACTATTTTAGTAGATGTCTATGTTTAATCAATAAAATGGTTGAGATAATTAAGGATAAAATAATTTTCAGATTGTAAATGCCCTTGATACAATATATGTATTTATAAACAGAAAAAGATTCAGTGCCATGTAGAACATTAATAGTAATAACACAATTTTTCTTGTCTGTCATATTGTTAGATAGAATCTATCTAAAATATAAAAATAAAATGATTATTACAAAATGATTGCTGACAAAGAATTAAATATTACTATAACCATGCAACAAAAGAATAAACACTTAATTAAAACTATAGATGAAACTTACTCATAATAACTATTTATGACTCATCTTCTCTGATGTCAGTCAAAGCATCATTAAAGCTGGCACTTTAGTCAACACTCCTAATGTTGAGCTTGATAAGGTGTATTGCCTATTCTAACTTCACTTTGGTCAGCAATAAAGTAGCCTCTTTGAGCACATTTGTTTTGTCTCCATTCATCACTTTACGCAGTCAAAAAACTTTCAAGTTTTTCTTTTTTAGGTAGATAACATATCACTTTATTTTTCAGTTTTAAGACTACAGTTTGAGTAACCACACATTGGTCAATAACATAAGTTGTATTGAATCCTTAATCACTTTAGCTATCTGTCCAGATCCAACATTTCAAACCTTGTTTTAATGATTTTGAGTGGTCAAATTATTTCAGGCTTTTCTGATTGGTAATTTTTAAATAGATTCATCATCTATCATCTGTCTTTAAATCTGATATGCAGTTCTAAAATTATATTGCAGTGGTCATATATATATATATATATATATATATATAGTAGATATAAATTATATCTACTATATATATATATATATATATATATATAGTAGATATAATTTGTTCACAATTTTTTTACTTTCAATATTTTACATTTGTTTATTGTTTTTAAAATATAAACAAGAAAATATATCAAAAAAATTTTAACTACTGAAAAACAGAAGCTTTTGTTTCTGGCATAACTCCAGATACTTTCTAATCTATACACAAATGATGTACAAGAAATGCCTCTTATCATAATGAAAATGTACCAATTCATATTATAATAACTTATCCAACTTGAATTTTTATTTTATATTTGTTAGTATCACAAATGATTTTTTTCATATAATTTTTTATCAAATAATAATTGAAAAAATAAATAAATACGAGTGATTGAAAACTTATGCCAGCACATTTTCTTCCCATAGGGTAGAGCAGTCGTGAAGCCTGGGTTTAAGACAAAGTCAGCATGTAAGTCCCCCACCTTTCCTGAACTTATTGTTCCTTTCTCATGCAGCATAATGATCAGTTTCAGGGTATTGACATTGGTCACATAAACCCTTGATCTACCAATCCATCCACAGAGTGACTTTACTATTGTATTGCTGGTGCTATAGTGCATTGGTACATCCAGAGCAGCCAACTCTACCTCCCTATTTAATCTTTCAGCAATTATCTGAGTTACTCTTAAAAGCCCGGTCAATCTAATTTATTGTACCGATTTTAGGCTAAATAAATAGATATAAAACAGACAAGAAACATCCACCGTAAGTGTTAACTAAGGTTTAGTCTAATTACTGGTATTTAGCCACACATTAAGAGAAGTTGGCATATGTTCCACTATAGACATGATGTAGTGATGTTATTTATTTAAATGCCTGTGTGCATTTACACGCTTATATAAATTCGTATAAATATTTGTAAATTGTAACTCAGCAAAAGCAATCTATGACTATCATGAATTTATAAGATGAATACCTGTTATATTCATCTTACTTAAATGTACTAAATATTTGTATTAATATCTTATAAAAAAATCTGTTCGAAGAGCATACCTAAACATTCTTCAGCCATTAAATGTCTGCGTGCATTTTAACATGTTATATAAGTTGTTATATATATCTTGGGTTAAATTCTGATTGATTGGAGAAAATAAAACTTTAGTAAATTAACCTAGTCCATTCTCGGTCTTATTATTCAATCCAATTTTAATTATTGATTATATGTTTATAGAATCTATGCATTATAAAAGTCTTTATTAAGTTAGTTATTCGTTAGATGCGATCAATTAGTAATTTCAATTATGAGTCTCATTGTTTCTCCCTGACCTATGTCGGCCATGAATAAAGGAGTATGCTATGTGTAATTTCAAGGTGGTCATTCATAGGGTCTTGATTCTTGGAGTACTGGCTTATGAGTTGAAGTGTGGTCGGACTTGGGAGGTCACAGTCCTAGTCTGGTCAGCTTTGGCCTCTTTTGCTTGGATTCTGAATTCTGTTATGCGAATATACAAACTTGACCATTACAATAAGGATGCAATAAAAGAGAAATGACCCCCAAGATGCATTTTGTGCCAAACCAGCATTCATCACTTGATCCAGGTTATCATATCTTATATATCTATATTATATGAAAAATATCTATATTAAATAATTACATTTGAATTACAAATGTCAAACTAACTAAATCCACATCTTTGACATCATCCATTTTAGGCAAATGCAGTAATGGTTATTACTAATCATTTACTAAACTAGAGATTGTCTTTAGCACAAATATAAACTTTAAACCTCAATTAAAGATTAATATATCTGATTTTTTTAAATTTAAGCACACACACATGGAGTTGTTCACATTTTCCTTTTCCTTGTGTAATATCTTTATAACTATATTAAATAATATCAATACTACCACCTATTCTTTTAAATTTATATAAATAAAGAAACAAAGACAAATGACCCCCAAGATGCATTTCATGCTGAACCAGCATTCATTTGTTCCTGGATACCATCTCATATATATCTATTATATGAAAAATATTTATATTAAATAATTACCTAGTCTAACTAATGAGTGTATCTTAGGGGTCATTTGTCTTTCATTGTATCTTTATTTATTGGAATTTAAAAATTATGTGGTAGTATTGAGATTATTTAATATATTTATTAAGATATTACATGTGGGAAAGGGAAATGTGAATAACTCCATGTGTGTGTTTAATTTTTAAAAATAATCAAGTGTATCAATCTTTAATTGAGTTTTAAAGTTTATATTTGTGCTAGAGACAATTTAGTAAATAATTAGTATTAATCATTACTGTATTTATCTAAAGTGAATTGTGTCAAGGATGTGGATTGAGTTAGTTTGACATTTGTAATTAAGAATGTAATTATTTCGTATAGATAAATATTTTTCATATAATAGAGCTATATGTGAGGGTTGGTGACCTGAACCAATTGATGCCTGCTGGTTCAGAAAGAAATGCATCTTGAGGATAATTTGTCTTTTATTGTATCTTTATTTATGTGAATTTAAAAGAATATGTAATATTACTGAGGTTATTTAACATATTTTTAAAGATATTACTCATGGGAAAGAGAAATGTGAATAATTCCATCTGTGTGTATGGTTAATTATAAAAAAAATAAGATATATTAATCTTTTATTGAGTTTTAAAGTTTATATTTGTGCTAGAGACAACCCCTAGTTTAAAAATTGATTAGTAATAATCATTACTGTATTTATCTAAGGTGGATGGTGTCAAAGATGTAGATTGAGTTGGTCTGACACTTGTAATTCAAAATGTAAAAAATTATATGTACATGATTTGGACCAAATAATAAAAAAAATATATAATTTATTTTGTAGTATGGAGTAGAACCTTTATTTGCATAAAAATCTTATTGTATACTTTGTTTGATTGACTTACGTAAATACACGATCAGTGGCAGCAATATTTTAAAAAAATAATTTCTCTTCAATAAAAGCCTCAGATTTTCTCAAATATATTAGATTAGAATATCAGTTTAATTGTTGTTCAATAATTACCCACGCAATCTCAATAATATTTAAATAAGTATGATTTATATACTTTCCAAATGAATATTTGGGTCATAGGAATAATATGATTATTATTTTGAAACGTGATATTATTGTTTTACAGCAGTATTTGCATTATGGAATAAATTTAGTCTTGAGAATATTCAAAATAGCCTTCACATATGATACTTATATGTAAGAAGATGATGCTGTTTTATATATATATTGTGATATTCTAGTTATCTCTCTTGAGACTATCATTATTGAAACATGACATTGTTTTTTGTTTGTTTTGCATTCACTTTACACTTTCCTATATTTGATTATATAAAATAAATAATATATCGTAGATATTTCTATTTCTGTATTTCGTTGTTATTTAAATAATGTGTTACTGCTATTTTATTCAACATTATTATTCACCCATAAACAAACACATATTTTTCTATACAAATATTAATATACATCTACACATAACATAGTAACATATATGTTCAATATATTTTTTATTGTTTATTTTAATGTAGAGATTTTAAAGCTGCTGGGATAAATCGCATCTCCATTGGGATCCAGGTATTGTTTTAAAGTTCTTACTTTTCAATCGCTTATTATGTTAATTTTTATTTTATAGTCTTTGTTATAAATTATTAATCTCTCTTTTACTTTGTCGACTCCTTTTTTAAAAGTAATTATTAATAGTCATTAGCGATAACTGACATAATTATATTTAAATAATTATTTAATGAAGCTAATTTTCCTGATTAATAAATTAGCATTTCCATTATACTATGCAAGACATTTTATAATCTCTGTTTATTATGTACTTTTTGCTTAGGGAAAAAAAATTCTTGAAATAATAATGAAAATTTATTGAAAGTGAATAATAGATTACTTATAATAAATGTTCGTTTTTCTCTTTAATTAGATATCTATACTCACACAACATTTTTGTATCCATGACAAACATTTAATAATATATAGACTAGAAATGTAAATATCCGTTTAAGAAGAAATATTTTACATTTATGTTGTACATTATGTTATTGTTATTTTTTAAAATTTGGCGCTAGTTTTTATTAATAATTTCATTCAAACTGTATACTTATTTTAATAGAGTTCTATTAATACTTTTATTTTATAAACTGTAGCCTATTCACAAATTATAATAGATTATTTGGATTCTTTTGATAATAATAATAAATGCAAAATTTATTAAATATAATTATATTGAAAAATGTTTTAGTTTTTAAAATTTTTTTTCCTTGTTATATTTTGTGAATAATTATTTTGTTATTTTTAAAACAATAAAACAGTTTTTCATTCTGAATACATTTTTACATTCAATGTGTCTTTTGTTTATAATTTCATTTCTATATGTTGGACTTTGAGTTATGAAGATATTGAATGAAATAAACCACACAGTGTAGAGGGAATACGTTTTTCTAGCTGTTTATCATATATATGATAAGTTAATATTATTTATTCTTCATCATTTATGAAGATTAGACTTAAATTGATGTTTGAGTTGAAGAAAGTTTACTTTTGTATAAAAATTATTAGTCAGAATTATTATTCTAAAACAGAATGTTGGAATATTTTAACATCATCTCAAATCTTGCATGAGAAGTTTTTAATGCCTTATTTTTTATGATAATAAATAAGAACAAATTGTGTAATGATCTAAAATATTGCTTAAATACTTTTAGAATTTAATTTATTTTCATTTTTCATTCAAAATTAATTAGTTTGTTTATAAAATTATAGTCAATTTTATTATCATTGTATTAGTTTAATATTTATAATTTTAAATAAACTTTTAATTGTGAAATGAATTTTAAACTGTATGCACATATACAATTTCTTTTCACAATAAATACATTTAATTTGATTAATAAACAATGATGTCTTATTGTGTGTAATTAAATATTACATTTTGCTTTATAAAATATGTGATCTAGTCTGCTCAAGTCTATTTCAGTTAATTTATTACACAATCTATTTATATCTAGATATTAATAACTATATTTAAAATTCATAATTAATATTTTATGCAACTTTTATATTATTAACCTTTTTATTTTGCTTTCTTTACTTATTTTTTTTACTCCAATTTTTTTTAAAACCAGGATGGTATTTATATTGGCATCAATTTTGAAATATATATACTTGGTGATTAATATTTATCATATTGTACAATTCTTTTTTTTAAATTTAGAGTATTATTCATCATTGCTATTATTATATTGATAGTTGTAATTGATGAATATGCATTTATAACAATCTAATGTAAAAAAAAATGTGAGTGCATGTTCATTGTAACAAATACTGGAAGTTAAGCTTGGTATAAAAGCAAATGCAATTCATTTCTATCATCTTTTATTATTTTTTAAAATAATGCATCAACTATAGACAAGGAAGAAAGAGGAGAGAAAGAAAGAAGAAGCAAGGAAGAAAGAGAAGAGAAAGAAATAAGAGTCAAGGAAGATAGAAAAAGGGACAAGGAAGAAATGTTAAGCAATATTAGGCAAATGCTGGAAGTTAGAGATGAGAAGACAGACCATAGATTTAGGGCCCTAGAAGACAAAATGGAAAATTTAACTATTGAATGCAAAGCAAATTATGCTAGGACTAAGGAAAATTATAAAGGATTGTTAGTCATGTATGAAAAGAAGACAGAAGAGAATCTTCACATAATAAAAGGAGACATAATACTAGTAAGGGCCAAAGTACAAAAGCAGGAAGCATCTTTCTAATAGGCAATAGCATGTATTCAACAAAGGCTTGAGGAGGAACAGAGTCACCAGGAGGAACAAGAAAAACAACTAAGCCAAATAGAAAAGTCTTGTGATGAAATACAAGAGGAGGTATACGAATTAAAGAAGGATGTTAAATTTATGTATAAAAGGGCTACTGAAGGGAAAGAAGATATAATGAAAGAATTACAGGGGCTACAAGAGAGAATAGTCTGGGTAAAAAATGGACAGAAGGAAATCAGGATACTAGGAAATTTAGGCAAAAGGATAATAGAGAAAGGAATGTCAGTGACAGAAAGGCAAAGTACAGAAGTCAACAAAGTGAGTATGGAAAATCAGGGTAATGAGATGGAAACAGGGGTGAAAGATGTATTCAGAGAATGCCAGTTGTCAGTTAAACAAGATTTAAATAAATCTTCCAGGGAAACACACTTAGCTGTAGTAGAGTTTAGAGAAGAGGGCCTAGGTTCTATATGATCTGGTGGGGAAGAGATTATAATAGAAACTAGGAAAGATCTGTTTGAGCAAAGAGTGAGGAAGGAATAAATAGCTAGCGAGCAAAATGTAGGGATAGACAGAGTGCCTGAAGATAAAAGAGAAAACTATGAGGGGATAGAAAAGAAAGAAGGCATAGGAGAAATCTGCATAGAAAATCTAATAGTTAACATTAGACAGGACAAGTTAGAACCAGCAAAAGAACAAAGAGATTCCATGGCAATAAAATGAAAGGAGGGTTCACAACAAAGAAAACTCATCTAAGGGTATTGGTGCAAGTCATAGCAATACATAGTGAGACTGAAGATAAGGGAGAAAGCCATGAAGGAATAAGTAAAGAGAAAGAAGATACAGGAGAAATTCGAATAGAAAATGTAGGTAATAAGGTTGGACAGGGTAAGTTAGAACCAATGAAAGCAGACACAGAAGGGATTTGTATGGAGATAGAGGGAGAAGAGAGTTTGAAGCCAGGGGATCATCTACAAAAATTAAAAAATGACATTGGATTAAATAAGTAAGATTTAGTAGAAGAACTAGGTACAATGAGGGCAGAGACAAGAGCATACCCTGAACAAGGAATACAGAGGCCTTGTATGTGATATGGACCTAGGGAGAAGGGTGGCCCCTAAGACCAAGTATAAATGGAATGCTCAAGGTTTCATAGAAGTAAAGAAGCTAAGGGAGAAATTTAAATGGAAGTTAAGCCAGAGGGGCAGAATAGAAAATAACACTCGATTGAAGCTACAAGTGCTTGAAATAATCACAGGGGTAGAAGAACATTATGTGGAGATTGAAGATAAGGGAGGAATTTAGGCAGAGGAAGTTGAGCCAGAGAGGACAGGATAGAGAATAAGTCTTGATGGAAACTGCCAATCATCAGATTAATAATGAGGAAAAAGACTATTATGTAGGAATATGATAAAGATCAAGACCTGTTGGAGAAGTTAAATTTTAAAGGAAAAGATAGTAAAAATAGTGTCAAGACTAAAAAAGAAAAGACATTATGGAAGAGGAAAAGAAGAAAGGAATGGGATCCATGTGTATTAAGGGGGAAAATCAGACAAGAGTTCGAGCTCTGAGGCTGAGGAAGGAATGTACTTAAGTACATCACAAGTTCTTCCAGTTCAGGAAGGAACCATACTGGACCCAGCCCAAAAATAATGAATATAGAAGACACATGGGATGCAACAAATCACATAGATTAAAAATATTCAGAGATAAAAAAAACATCCCATTTAAAGGTTAAATGTATCTTAGGACCTGATTTGTTTGTTTATATCATATATACTATTTCATTTATTAGTTAGTATATATATATATATATATATAAATATATAAGTACATAAATAAATATATATATATATATATATATATATATATATATTGTACTTGATTATTTTGTGTTGTTTTATTTAATTAGTGTAGAGATCAGGCTAGAGCAGGGTAGGGATGTTTAAGGCAATATAAATTATAATAATAACATAAGGCAAGATTATTACTAAAGTTTTAAATAAATTAATAATAACATTTGTATATCCAAAGTAAAAGCATTTTATATAAGAAAATAATAAATTTTCTGTGAGTTTAGGTATATGAAACAGTCAGATGTATCAAACATCCTGCTTCACCTACTATATTATAGAGTAGTACTTTATTTCTCTAGCTATATATCCAAGTCTGCATATATCAAGTTAAAATTAAACTTAATTCTCATAAGAATCATGTGTATGCATATATTATAGCATATATTGTTCAACACTTACATATATGTATGATAAATCAGTGTATACACACATATAGATTATTATTTATTAAATAAATGTAAATCTTTCTGTGTGTGTAACAAAGACTCACATATATGCAGAAGAGAAATAATGCTATAGATTTAAAAGCATTATAAATTTTGTTTTATTTTAAATTTTATTATAAAGTTAATGTAGAAATTATTATATTTCTGCATATAAAGATAAATTTTGGTTAAACATGTTACATATAGAGTAAGCTGTTTTATGTGTTTTAGAATTTTGCTAGATTTTGACCTAATTAAAGGCTGGAAGCAAAAATAGATATTAAATTAGATTTAAATTAATTAACCTGGGTTAAAATCAGGGGAACCACCTTTAAAAAAAAGAGAGAAAAATTGATCACTCAGCAAGATTCCGTGACTTTGCTAAAAATATTGCAAAGTAGATGAGAAAATCAAATCTAAAAATAGTGGAAGACAAGTTATAACTGATGGAGAGGGGGGTCAGTATATAAGCTTTAGCTATGCCATTTTGGAAAATTATTAGTAATTATTCATTCATTCATTCTTTATTAACAATTAGTATTAAAATTTTCAAGATGAGAACTGTTAAGTAGTGGGTGATAGATTTGCTATCTATCCCTGAATACTGATGTACAAGATATGAAGACACAAGAACCAGTAGCCTGAGTTGCAGAAGAAATGAGGTGACACAAGATCAAGAGACCATGCAAGTCAAATGTAGCAGTCATATTGGTAATGGATTTCTGCACATCTTAACACATTCTTTAAAATAAACCTTAAACTCTTAAATCTAGCTAAACTAATGTATAAACAGCCATTTTTATTTAAACTATATTATTTAAACTCTCCAAATATTAATTTCTAAAACTATAATTAAATGTAATTTTGTTATATCTTTTGGTTTAGTAAATCTTGCCTAATTTAAATTAAGCTAAGCAAAATTAAAGTCAAATCCTGAATTTCACTTATGTGAGCAATAATTAATAGTTATTATTTTAAATTAAGTCTATGTCTATATTATTTGAATTATGTATTTATTGATTTAAATTATGTATTTATTGATTTATGCTATGTTTATTCAGAATGAGTTTGCTAATATTTAATGTAATTAGTGAGAAATGGCTAGATACTCTTACACTTATTTAATTCTTTGTTTATTAATACCCATATTAAACTCTCTTCTGAAAAGAGTAACTATAAACTTATTCAGTATATGTAATTAAGCCGTTACAACTGCTTAAATATAGATTTGCTCTAAAATAAATTATTTGGTTAGTATTTAGCAGACATGATAAAATACAGCATTTTATTAGTATTTAAACTTATAATGATCACTAAATATGCTGTAGCCCTCCTTAATTTTATAAAAATATCTATATAGATATCTTAACAAACTAGATGTATTATATTCTTTTAGTAGCATAATTATTGATGCTATCTTTATGAACTGGCTTATAGTGGTTTTATGGAATAAAACTAATGATTTGTGTCTTAATTTTAGTTATGTAATGATCTAGTCAGTGGAGTGAATGTGTTCTTAGGAAGCACATATGTGCCTATACTCCTTGCTGTTACTTTCATGTATTAAATGGGCTTGGTTTGTGGTGAACCCATTTCTTTAATTTGGACAGCTCTTTTTTTAAAATGGGCTTTGGTTTTAAGGGCCACCCCATTATTTTTATTTAGGTGGAGCACAAGGATCCAGGTGATATTTTTAAGCTGTTCTGATTATGTGAAATAAATATCTCTTATTCATAGCAAGTAGTACAGTTCAAAGGAACTGATTATCTGGTAGTGAATCTTATGTTCAAGCACACATTCAAGATGTACAGACTCATTTATATATTTGTATAAAAACACTATAGTATCTACTAGCCCCCAGTTTATTTCTCCATGATAAGTAATATTTCAGCTTTGATCTGAACTCGAATCTAGTTTCATAAATCTATTATCTGTATGGAGAAATATTTAGCTTATTAAAATGATAATATTGGTTATAATTCATAATAATCACTTCTGTGAACTAACTAATGCAAATCACACTCTATAGCATAGTGTAATTAAGGCATAGCTAATCATAGATTAAATATACATCCAAAATTGTAATAATAAATATTCCAAGTTAAACAGCTTATAACCCATAACATCATCCTCATCTGTGAGGGAGATAATTTCACATATTTTATTTAATTTTTTTTTTTTTTAAATTTTAGTGTATATTAAAATTTATTAAAATGTAATTATGATTAGTGTCTCATTTTTTGCTCATCAATTAATCATTAATTATTACTTATTTATTTAAGAATCACAATCAAATTTATTGATATGTTTTCAATAAGTCATATCCTCTATATAGTTATATTGAATATGTTACTTTAGTAAATTTAGTCTCATATTCCACTGTTGTGCTACTGCCAGTATGCATGTATCGTCATATATATCATGCATAAGGTGGTGAATCTGTGAACATTGGTAAAGTAACTGTGGTGAGATTGGATTCAAGGTCTCATCAACCACATCTCGATCAGCCTTGGGATAATTTACTAAATCTCTGGATTTTGTTGTGCAGATGTACAATTATGACTGTTACAATAGTAACTGCATAGGCCCTGATTTAGCCACATATAATTGATATTAGCATATTGTAATCTTATGACATGACCATTTATATTTTTTTATATAAATTTAAATTTAAGTCCAAATATTTATTATTTTATGTAAGTATAGCATTACTGTGCTGACTAATTTTATGTTTATTTTATTGCATTTCTTCAGCAGGTATATATCCCTGCTTCAGAAAATTTAATTTGCTGGCTTCCATTTGTCTAAGTTCCATGCAAATGCGAGAACATTCCTTTTATTTTTTAGACCCAGAGGATCTTGTTCTTGTCTCACCGAGTGCAATGGATTATTCCTGCCTGTTATTAAGAATTATTTAGGGTTATATGAAGTCATTCATTCCTTTATCATATGACCAATTTATTTTATGAAATTTGGATCTAACTTCACAACAGCAAAGATATTCTGATCATGACTTATTAAAAGACTTGGATATGACATCATGGAAGCAATCATATTCCAGCCTACCTCATTAATTGTTTATTACTTTAGTAACTCAGTACTGCCCCCCTTATATGTATATTAAAACCTGATATTTTAGCAACTATTGGTCATGAACATTAGTGTTATGCATTTATCTATTTAATCATATTTTCTAGAGTTAACCTTGCTTTATTTATTATTATGTATGTGCTTGAGGGACAAAAGATCAAATGTGTTCATCATTCTAGGTCCCTCATTTATATTTTGTTATATATTGAAACTTTGACACATGTACTCATTAATTAATATAATTTCCATGATCAAGTCTAGCAAACCAAATTAAATGGTAGTCATTTCTTTTGTTTATTTAATTGTAACTTAATTACTAATAATGTGTTCGTATTTTATATGTACGTTGCATTGGATGTCTTGTTTGCCACAATGTAGTCATATAATTATAAGGTAGTTTTAGGAGTCTTTTCCTCTCCATGATCACTGTGCCTAATTAAAATAAATTAGTATATAGGTTGGAATGAGTTGTTGTGGTTGAAATCACCCTGGTGGTGATTTGTGCTGTTGTCAGCTCATTCCGACCATTACAATAGCACTTTTACATTAGTGAAATTTTATTTGCAGGTAGAAATGTTTTTTTTTTTGTATATAATAAATAGTAAATTTTATATCAAAACAATGATGAAAAACTTTTCTCTCAACACATTCTAGTTGTTTTCTCAAACGGTTTTGTTGCCACATGATGTCTCTATGCTTATATTTCTTTGTTTTCATTTTCTTTTGGGATTTATTGTTGTAGGAAAGAATTTAATAAGTGATTGCTTTTACATTAAAATTTTTTTAAAAAGTATTATTTACAGGCGCACATACACACATGGTTATACTTATACACACAAATGTACAATATCTGTTTATAATAATAATAAAGTTGTGCTAACACACATATAACGTTAAATGTGTGTTAGCACAACTTTATTGTTATTATAATTTTGACAAGCGTAAAACATAAATCTATGACTTATCACTTAATATCTGTTTATTATCATTAAATTTTTGTATATGTATAGTGGATATCTTTGGTGATAACTTTAAATTATTCCTTTCATTTTAAAGTTTAAAATGTTGTTTTGGAAACTTATGAAAGGATCGTTTCTGCTGGAGGTTTAAATGCTCTCTTAAAATGACCTTATTAAATAAATATTACATTTTTTTGCAGTATGCAAATTATCTTAGATCGTTACTATTTCTTATTCTTAATTTTATAGCTATTGAAATGTACTCTTAAATGATATGGGAATTGAATTACTTGGGCTGTTAAAAATAAAGATCAGTTATTTTACTTATAAGGAATCTTAAGTCATTTTTATAACATATATACTTTGACTACAAAGATGTGATATACTTCTTAATGGCACAATATAAAGAAGCAATATGTTTTGTCTTGCGTTGTTAGCCGAGAGGTATCGCAGCCGCCATGCAAGCAAGTAGTTGGTTGCAGACGGTTGTGGGTTCACATCCTGGCCAATGCTATGATATATATATATATATAAAGAAGCAATATGTTGACATAAACTAATGTATAAGGTTTTAGTGGTAAAGCATGTTTAATATGAATAGTTGATAATTTTTTGGGTTTTAATAAAAGAAAAGAGCTTGATGACTACTACAATTTTGTGAATATACTAAGTAGCAAAACAATTAACATTATATATATATATATATATATATATATATATATATATATATATATAAAATGTAAATGCAGTATTACAAATTTGTATTTGTTAAGTAATACATGTACTTTTATATATTCAATCATTTAATAATATATATAAATGTTGGGATATTCTAATGATTCTAATAAGCATGTAAGTAATTTCTTGGCGTATTAAATAGGTAAGGCAAAGAATATAAACATATTCACAGAATTAACCAGTCTGAATATGTTACTAAGATTATTTATGAGCGAAATTTCCAAATAATTATTTAAATGGATTTGTAAATAATACTTACTTTTTGCTATATCAGCGTCTTTTATCTGATAATGTAAATTGGTGTTTATGTAACAAAAAGTAGTGCAATTTACAAGATCATTTGAATGATTTTTTGGTAATCTACTTTGTGGATTATATTAATTAATATACACAGCCTTGTCTGTTGTATGAATAGTTTTACGTCAGCAAGGGTAAGTGAAGGTAGCTTGAAAATAGGATACTATGGTCAAATGATAACATTTATTACTATCATAATAATTACTATTGGTTGCCACACTATTAAACAATTTATTATATCATCTTACTATACTTTAATGACGTTTTTACGTTACTAAAATACAACATACATATGTATAAAACATTATAATATTATTTTTTACGTGTCGTTTTTTTTAATTATCTATGTTCAAAAACATTATCTGACTGATAACAACAACAAAGGAATTTCATAATTTTATCCTTTTTAAAATTATATTTCATCAATTTTGTATATGGCTTTTTTTCCTACACTCTTTTTAAAATTATTAGGTCATACTTTCTTTTAAAAGTTTTCTAATAATTTTGATGAAAGCAAAATTTTAACTATTGGATAATATATTAATTGATATTCGGTCAGTTTGACCAAGTATTCCATTTGAAAAGTGGGAAAAATAGTTTAATTACATTACCTCCTTCAATAATAAAAATCTTTTGACCTTCTTTTAATAGCAAATGGACTTTCCACCGCCTTAGAAAAATATCGGATTAATCTTACATCTGATTTAAGTTTTGCTTTTCCTTTTGGGATTCTTCGACTGAGCTGTGATATTCTTGTAATCTAGAGCACAAACGTTTATTTTAATTATACTTGCCAAAGTAATTCTATAGTAAATATTTATTTAAAGAACCTACAGCTTCTTGCTGATAATTGAAAATGACAAAGTCTCTATTCCAAGTATTTTTTTTAATAAAGAAAAAAAATAATATATACATTAAAATGAGTTTCACTATGACTAAACGAACCTAAAAACTATGTTTACGTATAACGAAATATTTAACTTTTAGGAAATCTATGCGATAAAAACGTACGGTTAATTCAGATATTTATCAATGTGAAATGTAAAAAATAGTTAACTTTTAACTGAGTATTACGAATAATATACGCTTGCTTACTTTATTGCAATAAACAAAATTTTTATATTTGAAAAGATAAGAGTGGCTAATCTATACATAAATGTATTAATTATAGATGTCACTAATATCGTCTGTTTTTTTTTCTGTGGTATGAATTATCTTGCTTCTTCTTTTGAAACTAATTAATTGTAATCGTCAAGTTTATAGAAAGCTTATTATTGCATCCCTCATATAAACTTTTACCATATTGTAAACATCCTTCATGTGAGAAACTTAGACCATCCTCTTTTATTATATCTGCATTTCATGAACAATTCTTCACTCATCAAGTGAGCTAAATGTGTCAAATATCTGGATCTTTGTTTTTGGTAATGATAACTCAATATTTTTCTATTGCATTATTCACATAGTAATATATGGTTTTCAGTTTTTTGCACTTTTAACATCTTGAGGAAGGATAAATAATCTTATACTGCAATAATATTTTCAATGTTTAGGTTTATAACATTACATTCTTCATCTCAATTATATAGGATCTACCTATTATATCAGAAACTCAGTTCATTTTCTCTCATACTATGCATATATTTCAGAAATAACTCTTACATATGGAATAAGCTGTAGATTATGTGTTAAGTTTTTGAAATTTTGTTTTTTCTAAAAAGATATATTTTTGTCTATTTTCTGTTATGAACATAGTAACAGCTACTGAATTACTCTCATTATCCAGATTATTATTGATGATACCAATTGAAGTATCCAGATTTTTGGGTGTAAAGTATTTTTTATGTGATACTTTGAAATAAAAATATATAAATTCTATATGGTTTTTAATTAGCAGAAGATCATTTATTAAAATTATATCTGATGAATTATTAAATAATCTTGAAATATTCGTGTTTTTGATTAATTTCTAAATTAAAAACCAGAATCAATAAGATAATAGATTGTTTTTCCAATTCATCACATTATAACCATTTCTTATGCTTGCAGGAAAAACCCCTCCATACAGTAGTGTCACTCAGTTCAAGCCAGATTTATTAATGGATGCCAGAAGGCTTGTGCATAAAATCCTTATCTAGTGCCTACCCAGTATGGAGAGTTTTGCATGTTTTTCCAGTTATTATAAAATTTTGATAATTAATCTATAAAATTAAATTTATTGATAGTTCAATTATTAAATTAGTTTTGTGAATTTTCAATTAAAGTTTTTGAAAATTATGAATATTTTTTTTAATCAGTGCAACCCTTGATTCAATTCAATGATATCACAACTAGCTCCCTGTGCAGAAACTCAATTTTCTCTCTTGTTATGGAAGCAATCTTGGCTTATCAGGTGATTTATACACATCAAAAAACCTTAATCTTCCATGTCCATGTTGACAGTTTATTATTTTTCTATAACAGCATTCATCCAAGATAAGAAATGGTGTCTCTCCATTTTCATTGCAGAGATATTTTCAAAACCCTCTGTTATTAATCAGTACATCAAATTTACTATATTTACCAGTTTATTTTTGTATATATTATATATACTTATATAAAAAGTTCATTTTGCACAACTTATTAAATATTTTTATCATTTCTATTCTAATTAGATATAATTTTATATTTATTTAATACTGAAGACTTAATCATCATCATTAATAATAATTCTGTTCAATATTAAAAAAACTGTTTGTCACTTATTTACTAACATAGTCATCTTTGTATATTCAGTTTTTATGCATATTATTACTATAATTTCCTATTATTATTTTTGTATTAAAATTGTTGAAATGAAAAATTAATGGGAAGACATATAAATAAACTGTTTCTCTAATTTTAATGTATTAATTATTTATTAATGTAAATAATAATTGTTATCACATTAACCAAATTTATTAAAATTTCTTACATTTGTTGAAATTATGGATTATATTGAATTCTATATAATATATGTTTTAAAAAATATACTCGTGTATGATACAATTTAATTTTAAAATTTTCTATACTATAATAATAATAATAAGACCAATAAGATAGATGATGAAAATAAATAGATGATGACATTTTCAACATCAGCATTTTTTCCAACTTTAAAAAAAAATGCAAGCATAAACTGAACTAAATAGAAGACCAAATTTAAAAACAAGAAGAAAAAAAAAGTATGCAGAAAAGATAAAGACTTATATACCGAAAGTTGTAATTTGTTTTTCATTTGTAAAAAATCAATATATGACTCTGTAACTTTTTAGACTCAATAAAGTTTTGCTTTGAAACATAATAATAATAATAATAATAATAATAATAATAATAATAATAATAATAATAATAATAATAATAATAATAATAATAATAATAATAATAATAAGAATAAGAAGAAGAAGAAGAAGGATCCCCTCTTAGTTCACTATTGTTTATATTTTACATCAATCCCCTTATTAAAAGCATACAAAATGCATTTACTGGGATTGAGATACCAGACACAACACAGCGCACTACTTGCATCGCCTATATGGATGATGTTACCATATTCCTAACATCAAAAAAACAAATACCGCAACTCCAAAAGATATTACAAGAATATTCACAAAAATATGAATTATCATTTAATCCAGCAAAAACCACAGCCTGGTCTCTATACACTGGTAAACCCTGTACATCAATTTACAAATCAAAACCAAACTCTTTCCTTGGGTTCCCATTTCATATGGGAATTACAGGAATGAGATGTCATATCCAAAATAAACTTAAAGAAGAAGCCACAAAAATTATAAACTCCTTGTCCAAGGCATATCTTTCACTATATTCCAAAGTACAGTTAATTAACCAGCTTATCACAACCAAAATAACTTACTATGTACCGGTTATTTCATTCTCAAAGGGGTTCATTTCAAAAATTAAAACCATATATAATAAACTACTTTGGGCCAGAAAAACAGTAGCAATTTCCACAAAAAAACTTAGCCAACCTCTAATAAAAAATGGACTTGGCTTGCACAACATCAATGTTTTTCATATACAGAAGTTAAGGAACTCAATAATCACAATACTTGCCAAATACCCCAAAATTAACCACTTTCTAGAAGTTACTCCAACAGATAGGCCACCTCCAAAAGGTTCCTTTTTCACCAACATTATATACCAATGCAAAAACACAGACAAGATTCCAGAACAGTATTTGCATAAGTATTCATACTGGGATATTTATGGTTTAATAAACAGAGAAGCAGATACTAATGTTATACAACCTATGCTAGGAATTAACAACAAGAGACTACTCAAGGAATATAAAAAATGGGCTCTAGAGCCCAAATACTTTGATTTTATCATGAAAATCAATCTCATTGCCTTGCCAACAACCCACTTTCTTTATCATAAAAGAATTTATATATCTATTGACCCCTTCTGTGGACTCTGCCATCGAGCAGAAGAGACACTGGACCACTTTATTTATCAATGTGTAGCACTTAACCAAACACGACAGATAATATGTAACACCTACAGAAAACCGGGTACAATCATTAATCACATAATAGCTGCTTTTCAGGGAAGATCAATACCTAGCATTAGGGCAGCCACATTTGTTCTATATGCGTATTGGTGCACCCAATGTACTTTCTTAATTGGCAATAACACCAGACGACACCCAGCTACATTTAGCAACAAACTGCTACACATTCGAAATAGAGATAAAATAATAACCAACCCCCACTTATATGCAGCAACATGGTCATTGTTAAAACAACCATCAATGCTGTGAATGCTGCAAAGAAAAACTATCATACAACTAACATTCAAAGTGATATGCGGACAAAACTGAATAAGCTCCTCAAACTTTAGAACTCTGATTATTTTTGCTTGTTTAATTTTTATATTGTTATAGTCCATTAACCACAAAGTGTAACCACTAAATTCATTTATATGTGTTTACCCTAATATTATTCATTGTATGTTAAATTTCAAATTTTCTAGATGTAAACTTATGTAAACCATTGAGATCAATAAAGCCCTTATTGAAACGTAATAATAATAATAATAATAATAATAATAATAATAATAATAATAATAATAATAATAATAATAATAATAATAATAATAATAATAATAATAATAATAATAATAATAATAATAATAATAATAATAATAATAATAATAATAATAATAATAATAATAATAATAATAATAATAATAATAATAATAATAATAATAATAATAATAATAATAATAATAATAATAATAATAATAATAATAATAATAATAATAATAATAATAATAATAATAATAATAATAATAATAATAATAATAATAATAATAATAATAATAATAATAATAATAATAATAATAATAATAATAATAATAATAATAATAATAATAATAATAATAATAATAATAATAATAATAATAATAATAATAATAATAATAATAATAATAATAATAATAATAATAATAATAATAATAATAATAATAATAATTCAATTCATTTATTTACCGTACAAAACTACAGCATAAAGCCAATTACAGTATTGCACCATAACAAATATATAAATACATAAATGAGTTTAAATGACAAATTATTAATATAATTATGTGCCATATTTCAATAAAAGATAATTAACACATTTAAAAATCTAAAGTAAAATTAAATATCAGCATATAAACAATTATTATTAAGACATTAATAGTAACAAATAAATAAAAGGGATAAATATAAAGCACATAACAAAAATAAAAATAAAAAAAAAACAATTTAATATATATATAAACAAAATTAAGTTAAACCAATCAAATCTGACATTTAAATTTAATAACATTACAGAATTGATTATAATCTAAATTGAAGTAATTAATATTGCTACAAATCTGATTATATAAAGATGGTAGCCTAAACAAAGGAGAAAATCTAAGAACATTGGAATGACAAGTTTTAATGTAACAAACAGAAGCAGACTGAGTATCATGCACATGAGATCTAATTATAACAGTAGAAATTGTATTAGATAAAAGAACTATTTTATTAACAAGTTTATAAAGATATTTTAATATCTCTATATTGTCTTCTAGAAGAAAGATGAACAACAGTTTTATTTCCCAAAGAAACAAATTTAGAAAACTTATTATACACTGATTGTAATAAATTACATCCCTGTTTAGAGCTAGGATTCCAAATGACTGAACAATATTCAATGATGGGAAGAACCAATGATAAAAATAATTTAAATTTTGTATCACCACTGAAATGCTAACCAAACCTTAGAATAGTACCTATAATTTTTAAAGCCTTACCAATAATCATTTCCAAATGAGGAAGAAAGGATCCATTACTAGAAAATATAACTCCCAAATCTTTTTGGGATTCAACAGAAATAATTTTGTGAGAATTAAGAAAATAAGAAAAATGCAAAACATCAGATTTTTTAGAATATGAGACTAAGGAACATTTACTGAAATTATCAGTCATATTATTCAGATCACACCAAGCACTAAAATTATCTATATCATTTTGAAGAAGAGTGCAATCAAACACAGATGTGATTCTTCTAAAGATTTTACAGTCATCTGCATAGCACAAAAGATAAGATGATTTTAAGCAATCCTTAAGGTCATTCATATAAATGTTAAAAAGCATAGGTGCTAAAATACTACCCTGAGGAACCCCCAAATTACATTTAAAATTAGATGAAATAGTATTATTAAATTTAATATATGCAGTACGTCCATGAAGAAAGGATTGAAACCATTAAACAAGCTTAGTAGAAAAACCCATTTGATATAATTTATGAAGAAGAATACTGTGGTCTACTTTATCAAAAGCTCTTGATAAATCAAAATAAACAACATCAAGTCTCTGTTGTTTTCAATTGCATGAGCTATATGATCATAAATTGTTAACAAATTAGTTTCTACAGATCTATTAGGTATAAAACCATGCTGTGAAGAAGAAATGAGTTTACTAACATCTAAAATAATTTTATTATAAACACACCTCTCAAAAATTCTAGCAATAGTATGCAAAACAGAAATGGGTCTATAGTTATTAATACAATCACGTGATCCATTCTTAAAAATTGGGACCATTTTGGCACACTTAAGCACATTAGGAAAAACACAAGAGTTAAGTGATAAATTAAAAATAAATGCAAGAGGTACTGCAATAAATTCAGCTAGCCCTTTGTAAATAAATGAAGGAATATTATCATTTCCCAAACTAGAATGAATTTTAAGTCGCTTAATAGCCATAACAACATCATCCTTAGAAATATGGTCAATCATACAATGAACAGTTGAAGAATTACAAAATAATGCAATATTTGAAGATATTGAAGATATAATAATAATAATAATAATAATAATAATAATAATAATAATAATAATAATAATAATAATAATAATAATAATAATAATAATAATAATGATGATGATGATGATGATGATGATGATGTCACAAAAAATTGAATAAATTGTAATGAAAAATATAGTTTAATAATAAATTGAGAATTCATTCACACATATAAATCATTAGCTTTTTTGGTGATAGCAATTATGTGATTGAATGAGTGCATAACACAAGAAAGTGAATGTTCCAAGAAATAATTCTTGATGTGATTCCTATACTAGAGTATAAATAAAATTAATGAATTTAAATTTATATTTTTTTTTGTCAAACTAATGAGACTAGGGATAAGTGAGGAAAACTATATTAAATTAAATAGATTTGAATTTGTTGCATTTAAATTAGCCATGGTATTGTATTTATTGCTAAAAATGATGTCCATAATTTTATTCCAAATAACAAATCCTGCTTAAAAAAACTCTAATATCCATTTTAAGTGACTAACTGCTCTATATTATATCTTTTGACTTTTCTCAATAAACATGATTTCTCAAAATTAAAATTTTGAATAGTTTATTTTCCAAATTTTTGAAATTTAAATATTGAGGTTATCTCATATATAAATAAAACATTATTTGATGAATCCGAATAACATACAACATAATTGAGAAAATTTTCAATGCTTTCATCATTGTCAAGTATTCTCAAAATCTTTTTTACCCATTATTTATATGTAGGTATGGTGAAACATTTTTATTCTGTTTTTAAAATCTAATTAAAAATAGAATTCTCATTTATTAAAAATGTTTCTACCATCTATTAAAATATTTATTGTCATCTAATACAATTGACTTTTTCATATGGATTTAAGTGTGGATAGGAATCAGTTCATAATTTGGGTTAGAGGGCTGTAATGGATAAATTTTGAGTTGCTAACATGGGCATGAAAATTCAAGGGTTTGTTATTTCTAGCTTACCTGATAAGCAAAGATTGTTTGCCAAATGCATTTTTAATGAGAGAAGATAATCTATTTTCTATGCTGGGACATAATTGCAAGATAACTGTATTGAACTGACAAATGTACTGGTAATATGTAAAAGAAAACATAGAATCAAATTTAATTTATAAAAATAAGTATTTATTTATAAAATAACTTTTTATATACTTAATGCAGTATTTTTTCATATTATAGGTATAAGTATTTGTAAAGATGTAAATATATTTTAATAATTTTATTTGAATATTAAAAAAAAATACTATACAGAAAGTATTTATAAATATATATTCAAAACTGTAAATATTAAAATAATTATTTAAATGTTATCAGAATATGGGTATTTTAGAAGTGTAAGTTGTTTATAATGGAGAAAGTTAGAAGTGCACAGTGAATCCGCAAATTATGGTCTATCAATATATATTTCTTCAATTATATATTATCCAAAAAAATAATCAAAAAACATTCAAATTTATAAATTTAATATATTTTGCAATATGTCAGTGTATTTGAAATCCTTTTATTGAAGTTAGAAAATCATTTTGTTTGTTGGTATAACTTTTGATTTTTTTAAGTTAGAATGAAATTTAAAAATTGGGATTTAATACATGTAAATTCCATAGCATTGCTTGAAATTTGGTATATAATTAATCAATACCCGTTTAAACCAGGTTGGAGGCATGAATCTTTTTGATAGATCACCTAATTTCTTAGATATTGAATAGAAAGTAAGAAATTATTGAATATTTTGATATTCTAAATTTAAGATTTTTTCTTAGAACTTTTATTTTAAGTAAGCCTTGTAACAGAGTGATATAGAGATTTTTTTTTTTTAGTAATAAGAAAGTTTGTTTATAATATAGTTTTCAGCAAGCTGTTTTTTTTTTTTAATAAAAAGAAGGAAATGTCAAATAATTTTAAACAGAAAAGTTATTTACTGGTTTCTTATATATATACAATTATATACACATATAATATACGTATAAAGAGTATACATAATAACTTATTGCAGAAATATCTCTATATATATACTACATTATATGTAATATAAATAAAATATCAGTTACTTAAAACAAAATTGTAATTATAATACAAATAATAGATTTAACTGTAATAAACTATTAAAAACTAACTGTCTTTAAATCTGCAGAAGTACTTTTGGTTAATTTCTTATACCTGCTTCAACTACCATGTGTGAAATTGATTTAAAGTAAAATTATATGTATTAAGTGAAGTTCATTTAGAAGATAGTTTTAATAAGCATTTTTTTTTAAATAAAAATTTCCAATCTAAAGCCAAAATATCAATCATTTTTTACTTAAAAGTTATATTTCATATTTTTAATCTCATACATACAGGTAAGTCCCCTAGTTATGAACACCTGAGTTATAAACGTTTCACTATTATGTAATCATTTTTGGACTTTATATCTTTATCTTTGCACATACTTTCATATATAATTAGTGCTATATAGTCTAAAAAGAAATGGATATTCAAAATTGTACAGTATTTTAGGACCTTAATAATTAAAAAATTTCTTTTAGTAATTAACACTACAAATTTATAGTATCTAATAAAAAGAAAACTATTTATATACATTTGTAATTGAATTTTTTTTAAAGACAGATAAACTTTGGAATTTAGAAAATAAAAGTATTTTTTAGAGAACAATAAGAACTTATATAAAATTTAGTAAATCTTCCCATTTCTCTGACATTAATTACTGTTATTTTTAGCATTGTCACAGACTGTCTTGAAGAGGATTGTCTTGTTTTTAAAAATAGTTTGTGCGCAATTACATTACATATACAATGTATATATGTCTGTTATGGTGAATTTTTTTCATTCTTATTAATTAAAAACATGAGTGAGAATCAAAAAAATAGCTGCATTGATACAACCAAAAAGAAATCAAGGTCTCATAAACCCCAAACAGTCAAGACAAAAATGGATATAATTAAATGTTTTGAAAATAGTGAATCTTTTTCTCAATCACATGCTCATGTAATTTAAATTGATCAACAATATATACAATTGTGAAAAGCAAGAACTAAATTAAGGGATATGTTAAAAATTGTGGAAATATTTTTTCAAAGATTGTTTCAAAAAGACATTGGCAGAATAATGGATGAAATGGAGAAATCTTTGGCTTAATGCATTGAAGATCAACATCAAAAAGGTATCCCAGTGAGTTTATCAATTATTCAAGCCAGGGCCGGCGGAAGCGGGCATGCGGGAGGGAATGTGGGGGGTATTCAAGCTAAGGTTCTTAGTTTTCATGAAGATTGGAAAAAAGAATTAAAAGAAGATTCTGCTATTGAATTTGTAGCAAGCAATGTCACTGATGAAAATATTGATGAGTTTATGCAATTTCACTCAGAAAATCTATCAAATGAAGACTTGATTAAACTACAAGAGATTAATGAAATACAAAATGAAGAAAAACCTGATAATGAACTTATTGTTAAGAGTTTGACAATCAAAAATATGAATGAAGGCTTCATGCATCTTGACAAATTTTTGACTATCATGGAAGAATATGATTCCAATGGAGAGCGTATACCATGCACAACGCACAATAAAAAAGACACAGAATGTTACAGAATTCTTTATCAAGAGAAGAAAAAGAATACAATTCAATTAACTCTTGATAAATTTTTAAATGAAACTCCAGATACTACTCAGTAAAAAATAAATACTGTATTTTGAAAACTCTTTTTAATGTTTTTTTTACATACCCCTACTTTCAAACAATTTCAACTTCCAAACATACACCAGAAAACAATAGTTATGAACTTAATAAGTTCATAACTAGGGGACTGCCTCTATACAGATGTTATTTCTGAAATGCATAAATAATGTGGAGTAACTTTTTATGTAGTATAGTACTCATAATGGGTATTTATGATAAAATTAGTGACATCTTTCCAGATTTTTTTCCAGAAATACGCACACATGTATATACTAATAATTTTAATGAGAATGTAAATAATTTTATGGTTTATCAAGTGTATAATAATAAGAATGTAAACCTATTTAATGGGACAATCAAGTCCAAATATATTACTGAGACAATTTACAAACCAGATTCTTATAGAATCATTTAAATAAGTTCGTAAATAATACCCACCTTTTGTTATATTACTGCCAGATTTTTTTGTCAGATGAAAGATGATCACTTTTTAAAGTCTTTATTTTGTTTTATTGTCATATTCAAAAAGGTGGAAACTTTTTATTTGCAGTGAATTTTGTTTTTATATTAATCAAACTAACTTACAGCTCAAATATTAATTTAAATGAAATGCTAATTACTTTCATGGGCATCAGTATTAGTTATCATAAGCAGATCAGTGCTCACAGAAAAAAATAATTGTTAAATTTGGGCTTTAAAATATCAATAATATAACAATCATTCACTACTTTGCATAATTATTATGTAAATACAACTAATCAAACTGTTTTTAAAAAGAATATTTTAATTGATGCTTGAGATTCTACTAAAGGTGCTGCTAAATATGGCAGTGCCAGAAACACCATATTCAGAGAAGTTTAGAAAGTTATGCTGAGGTTGATTTGTTTTTATCAATGCACATAATTAGTGTCATTGAATCTTCTTATTTCCACAACATAAATAATTATTTGAGTGTGATATGTTTATTTATTCTGCTTTTTCTTCAGAGCAAATAAATTTGTATTGTTTTCATTTAGGATTATCAATAAAATATTCTGCGTTTTCTTGTTTAACATTTACAAATTAATATATAAATATTTATTATAGAAAAAATATAATAAAATAATAAAAAAAAATTAAATATTTATCATCATCAGTTTTAGGGTTGAATCTATAAAAAAAAGTTACATTTTTTCATCTCACTTTATATAAAAAATTGAAATAAAAAGTAAAGGTAGATCTACTCTAGATATTATTATTTGTGAAACACTACTTAGTAAAAACAAAAAGAACATTAGATTTTTTAACAATAATTGGTATGGAAAAATAAAATGGTTATGGGGTTTCAAAATTAGAAATGCTCTTTTACTTTTTGAGGGCAATACAGTAATAAAGTAGTTCTGCTTCAAAATTTCAGGGGCTGCCACTGATGATAATGCAAATAATTTTATGGCTTATGAAATATGTAAGATAAGAATATAAGCATATTTCGTGGAACACTCACATCCAAACACCTTATTGTATAAGAAATCAAAGGTAAAAGCAATTATCTTTTAACTGACAAAATAGATTTACATTGATATAACAAAAGTTGGACATTATTTACAGGTTTATTTAAATGATTTTATGGGAATCAAGCTTGTAAATTGTCTTAGTAATATATTGAAAATTGTGAACAGGATGTTTCTGAGAAATGTATCCTATTTTCTGAGATTTTTTAATAGTTTATAACAACCTTTCAATTATTGTGTTACAATAGTCCAACAGAAATATAATATCATATAATACTAAATCCTCCATGAACTTTACTACTGTTACACAATGCTTTATTTATCACCCTCTTTTACAGTTTACAGTTTTGCTTTTCCCAGCAATTGAAACTGTAAACTATAAAAGAGGGTAATAAATCAATCATTGTGTAAAAGAAGAATAGGAACTGTAAACTGTAAAAGAGGGTGATAAATAAAGCATTGTGTAACAATAATAAAGTGCATGGATGATTTAGCATTATATAAAATATATTTGGCAATGCAATAAGAAAGATTAGTTATTATACATTTTGCAGAAATATAATATTATATAAATCATCTAATTTCAGCAAATTCATAAAGATACTTAATATTTTCTTATATTTTTTATTTAAATGCTTTCTGATTATATTACTAGATGACAGTGTTATTTTGAAATATTTACTTTCAATATGGGATCAAGCCCATTTCCAAAATATTTAAATATTCTGTAAATTGATATATCTCTGCAGAGAGTAATGATTGAAATAAATAAAAAAAAAATTCCCAGATTACACTTTCACTTCACAATTGAAAAAAAAAAACAATCTGCATGATAATTTTTTTTGATGATTATCAGTCACAAACCTTTTTAGTATTAGGAAAAGTGTAAAATATTATTAGTCTAGTTTTATAATACATTTTGGTCTCTATTAGTCTTAGACTCATGACATCATATTCATAGAGTTTACTTAGTGAGATTGAAATATATCTTTCAGTTATAAATGCTTTACTTAAGAACTACATTATCTATATTAATGATATACATAATTTTAAGTTCAATCTTACATTTTAAACACATTAAAAATAGAACAAATAATGCTAATAGAACTTAAAATGCATTTTGATCAATCAAATCTCTTCAGTTAGACTATGTAATACTCACTGTTATATATATATATATATATATATATATATATAATGAGTATTTGTAATATATATATATATATATATATATATTACAAAAATTGTATTTTCAAGTAGGTTATGATTATTAACAGGAAATTATTCTCTTAAATCAGACTGCAATAAATTCATAATTTTTAATCACTTATTATTAGGTTAGTTATTAGATTTCATTTAACTATAATTTAAAATATCAATTTAATTAAGATTATATATATATATTGTGTTTTAATAGGTAATATATACAATATATATATATATATATATATATATATATATATTGTGTTTTAATAGGTAGGTGAAAAATTCCATCTTTTAATGATTAATTTCTTTCTTCTCAAGCATAGATATATTTAACGTTTATTAAATTATTTCTGGTTAAATGAAATGTCAATTTTAATCTAATAAAAAAATGTTTAACCTTTATATATGTGTATGTATATATTATTGTAAAGTGATGATTGTGAATAAGGTCTTGCTAAAAAATATGTGATTTTCAAAATGGATATTAATATATTTGAAACAAATCTGCATAAAATTTCAGGAACTATATGAGATTTGGCCAAAGAAGCAAACAAGTTGATCAAAATAAATGTTAGGAACTATTAGCATGGGTAATTATATCAGCAAACATATTAGAAATGAACGATTTAGATCCATAAATAAAATGGAGATAAATGTTAAAAATAAAATTATATTGTACCAATGTAAATATTATCATAAATATTTATCCGAAATTACGATGGTGGCATACATGTAATTATATGTTGAACTATTTCCATCATCTAGTTTAATTGTTAAATGATTTAAACTCTATTTGAACTATTCAAATACATTCAACTATTAATAATAACACACACCATAGTTTATAGCATAATGTTTCAATATAATAGGACAAAATATTGATCAGAGAAGATAAATGAATATGTATAAAGTATTTGAACATGCATTTGCCATTGAACACAAGTTTTATTGGAAATGACAAGAATATTGGGAAGAAATGAAAAAGTAATAAGACAATTTATATAAAAAAGATATTCACATAGCATTCAAATAATTCTGCAAGCCAAACTGGGATGTTAATTTATAATGTTTGGAAACTATTCATTAGACATACTCTTAAAAAATAAAATGTAGAAATTAAAACAATTCTCATTGGTAAATATATACATTTTTTATTTACTGTTATCTTTGATAGAATAGCCTAGTTGGTTAAATAATTGCAATCAATTTCACAAATCTAATCGTCATCTGTTCAACCCCCTTGCTAGTATTGTCTACTGGTAAGGCAGAAATATTTGAAGAATAGAGGAGAATAGTATCACTTGAAATGTTGTATTATATATTGTATGATAACTAACATTTGAATATATTTAAAAAGTTTAAATAAAGTTTAAAAATAAGTAATGGAAATTGTCTAATATATAATTACAAATATATAAACTAACTAAAGGAAATAATTAAATAATAAAATATAATTATTTGGTTACACAAACTATTTTTTTTGTTTTCTTTTAGTATTTCATCCAAAGGAATGATTTTCAGTTGGCTGTATTTTCTAATGAAAACCAGTGAAATATTGGGGTAAAAGTCAGTTGTGTAAACACACACACACACACATATATATATATATATATAGTTGCATTTTTAAGGTAGTATTTAATTTGCTTATACTGATTGTTTCTTATATATGTAAATAGAGGGATTATGATATGGCCCAACTGATGAATGCTGGTAATGCACGCAATATGTGTATTAGGGATCATGTATCCATTTTATATGAGTGTGGTCATGTATATTGTTTGCTTGAGATAGAGTGAAGGATCAATAGACTGAAAAAATTCTGAGTTCAAATTCTTCTACTTACATATTGCTTTTTTCTAAATTATAATTGTTAAAGATATATTTGAATTTCATTCAGTTTAAACTCTATATCTAATACTAAATGAAATTTAACATTTTTTTTTTACCTAATAAAGTATGATTAGTAAATTTATATATATTTATGATTGGTATAAATAAATGCTTTGTTAAAAAATGAAATAGATCACTAATTAAAAAAAAGTTGTGATATATATATATATGAAAAACAAAAAACAAGTTAAAAACTTGCTAACGCTTGTATTTATGTCAACAGATGGCGTTCTATGAAAAACACCATCAAGCGTATGTTTACATAAATGTCAGAGCAAGCATTCACTATCTCTAACTTTAATTCCACTTTCAGATCATGATTTCAAGCTATTTGCTATCATCAGTGAAAGACGGGAATTTTAGAAACTAGATCTAAACACTGAATAGAAACTGTTTCATAAACGGTCAGAGTTTGTGTTTAGATCTAGTTTCTAAAATTCCTGTCTTTCACTGATGATAGCAAATAGCTTGAAATCATGATCTGAAAGTGGAATTAAAGTTAGAGATAGTGAATGCTTGCTCTGACATTTATGTAAACATACGCTTTACAGTGTTTTTGGTAGAACGCCATCTGTTGATATATATATATATTGTAACCTTCTCCTTGATCCATCTGGTCATCAACGAATCATGCCGTATGTTTTAGCGACTAAATTCTCCTATGCAACCTATCATACTCTCATTATCAAGAATATAAGCATAAAGAAACAAAAATTTTAAACTAATGAAATGATTTTTGTATTGAATAAAACTAGCATGAACTATAGATCTAAAGAAGATCACAAAGTGATTAATAAAAATAATAACTTCTGGTCAAACCAGCCTTAAAATCCACACAAACAAAATGTGATGAGTTAAATTTGATGTTCGGCAAACTAATGAATAACTAATAATTATATCTCTGGAATGATTATGAAATTAAACTTATAAATGAAATGATAAGTAAATTATGATGTAGATGACTAAATGAATGATGGAAAGAAATAGTAATTAAATGGTGGAATGAAATGAGTCTAAGAATGAAGAGAAAAGAGCGAAGATGTATGAGAATAATGAATGATTAAGATGATGATAGAATAAGAGTTAATGAATAGTTAAGAGGGTAAAAGAATAAAAGTTAATGTATTATTAATCAATTATGATAATGAATTAATGTCAAATGAGAATGAATAACTAAAAGAACGATCAAGATGAAATTGAAGAACAAGGTTAATGATGGAGACTGAAATATTAAACTACAAACTAATATGAGATTAAATGGTAAAAAGATAAGCTAACTAAAAATAGGGATTCCAAGCTTGACACAACCAGAATATTATCATGAAGTTAAAACAAACTATCCATTTTATGCCAAAAGAAGTAATTTACATCTTAAAATTTAGTTAACTTTCATAAAACAGTAAAAGTAATCTATTTCACGTCCAACTATAATAATTAACCAGATATAAAATTTATTACAAATTCAAATTCTACCTTGAAACTTAACAACTAATTCTTCTCAGGGTTCAAACACTCAAAATCCTTATACAAATTCTTCTTGGGTCAGTGAGAGGGATTTTACCACTACCCGAATAGAATGTACAAAAAGGTTTCAATATAAACTCAAATTAAGAACTATAGTTAGCAGTTACACATCAACTTTATGAATTCAATAACTCATATAACTTTAATATTTAAGAAATAGAAATACCTTTTTAATAAATAAATATCATAACTTACCAAATTCCTTTCCCCAAATAATTATAAACCATGTGATCCATATTAGTGAATGATAACTCTGCATATTTAACTAAACCAATTAAATCAATATTATATTTATCTTTTAATCTATTACTTAAAGTAATCTGTACTCTAAGTTATTAATATTTTGATTATTGTGTGATGATGCATTAGCTGTACCAATAAAGTATAAGGCTTAACAAAATTATTATGATATAGCATAATATAGTTAATAGTACTATATTGGTCGATGATGATTTCAATTTATAATCTTCTGATAGGTCGATAGCAATAACAATAATAGTGTATATATATATGGTAATTAGCAGTAAGACTACAGGCACTAAATACATTTTAAATACAACACTTTATTTACAATATTTACAAATTTTTAATTTACAGACATGGCATGAAATTAAACTAATATATTAAAAGAATTTATGGATGGGAAAATATCTGGTATCCCATTGACTATATACTCAGCAAATGATACAACCTGCTTATAAAATGATATTTAAAATATCATTTATTACTTTTTAGCCTATTTTAAAGAATAAGATAATGAAACTTATTTAAGCTAAACTAACACTTAATTTACAACTAACAGTATATTTAAAACTTTAGGATATGCACAAATTTTAAATTGAGAATTTAAAATTTATCAAGGGTTGCATTATACTGAAACCATTTCCTTTATCAGAATATATAAGGGCAATTATCATAGTCTGTACAACTACTAACTGATTAAGATTTGAAATGAATAAGTTTGGTGTGCTAAAGAACAGACATCAAAAGTCAAATACACATGTATCTCACTAAAACATTACCTATGTCCACAATTCAATTATTGAATACTTAAATGATCTTACCCATCCATTGTCAAATCATTATTTGATGAAGTTGAATACACACTACCAATGTGCACCTCTTGCTTTTACATCTAAAAATTTCTACAATCATTAATAGATCTTGGTTTGATCTGTCTAAAACTGATAATGATCCTACAACATAATAAAACACTATAACAATTAAGCTAACACTACAGATAAATAAGTGTTCTTAAATCTAACATTATTTTATACTTGTTATATGATTTTTGAACTACTATACTTCACTATACATGGTGGAAAAACTAACTTTATATCATCATGAGGGATTTAACACTAAAAAGGGAGGCTCTATAAAAACAACATTACAGTTGTATAATAATATGGCTAATTCTACTACCTCTCTATGGGTATACGCATGTGTGGACTTTTCCTCATCACAGAAAAAATAGAATTCAGGCCATGGATATTCTTTCTTTTAGGGTTATTTATGCTAACAAGCATTAATTACTACTTAGCCTCTACTAAGCTTTCCTCTCATGGAATCAGCAATAGGTGACTCTCCATCTGCCCATGCTCAATATTAATATTCTATTGGATGCCATTCTATTGGAACATCCTATCATCTAAAAACTGTCACTAATCATTCTCAATATTATAGCAAGGTAAAACAATACCAACAATATCAGTGGAGATATACATATTTCATTTTACAATGCAAAACCATTAATGTATTAATAGATAAACCAAAAATACATATGTCAAATGATCATTAATTATTTTAAAATGACAACTATACTTTTGTTAGAGAGAGCACAATATATTTAAGCAATAAAGATCAAACCTGCATTTTTATTCAAAGTGGACAAGTTCATTTCTATACAAAATTACAAAATGAAAAAGGCTTATATCAAATTTTTTTTTATATAGAAAAATAACTCGGTCATTCCAATATATATATATGTTTGACAAAATGTCTGCATATTCATTCTTTAATAATATACATTGAAATCGGTTTTAAACTATAAGAGATAAATATTTTTCTCTCTTCAGATCAATAACATTAAGATTATGTTTTCCCTTACTTGTGAAAATAACAAAAATGTGTGTAATAATACATGTATGTGTCTTTATACATTTTTATATCCCTTTGACTAAATATATTTATATACCATGTTCCACAATAAAGCATATATGTTTAAAAAATAAAATTACCAAATAACATATGACGTAAGTAATATACATAATACAGCAATTATAAAAAAAATAAAACTCCATTGTTATCCATTAAATTTTTATCCTGTTCGTTCAAGTTATTTCATCCTGATGAGTTAGAATAATAAAAATGGATATTATGATGAGCAAACATTCCAGACTACGTGTATATATTTTATTATTCTGTTTGATACTAATATAATAAGGCAATATTCAGATGTCTTCAAGTGTGTCACAATTAAAATCAGTTTATCCATTTTTCAGGAGATAATTTTACCTAATAATTGTATAGATTATTATAATCTTCAAAACAAATTTTTTAAAGACATTTATTGACTTATTCTATAAACGTTTCAAGTGAAGTATAACTAAAATCATTTATTTATATTTGAATCCAGATAATTTTCCTTGAAAAATGAGTAGAATTTTATTACACTTAACATATTTATCTTTTTTTAAAATTCTATGTTAATTTTATTCTTTCCTCCATGGTAATATATATGTAACAATCTTTAAACAATCGGGGCATTTTTAAACCATCTTTAAAATCTTACTTATACGCATTGCACGGAAAAATTTTATAAGCAAATAATTATTTTGTTCCATTTTCATTAGCAAAGTGTTATATAATTAACAATATTAAAAGGAATTTATCCAATTATTAATATGATATCTTGAGCACATTTAATGAATTTATAGTTGTTTATTTCTATCATTACACAAAATTGGTACTATGAAAAATCAGATGAGAATAGAGAATAAAATCACGCAATTATTTTTTTTTAATTTTATTAACATTATATGATATAAAATGATTTTTGATTTTATTTATAATATCTTCTGAAATCCTTCTTTAAAATTATTTTGAATTTATTTTCTTGAAATTATGATTTTCAAATGAACATCTGTTATGCTTTATATTTATTAATCGTGTGAAAATACAAACATTATCAACTTTTTAGTTTACTTATAAATAATTTGTGCATCATTTTCAAAGAAGAGATTTTAAAAATATACACAACATAAAAGCAAAAGCTTACTTTTTCTTGAATTTTTCTGGGTTTGAAGCAATACTTATTTAGATAAAGACTTTTCACCATGGCTTTTATTTTCTTCTCCAGTATGACTCCTAGGACTATGCAGTTGTGGAAATGGTGCTTAAAATGAGAGCAAGGTTTTTAGATTTATTCCAGCATTTTTAGATAGCAAGATATTATAATTCCATTCAATTAGATTCCAAAATTTTCTGATTTTTAGTTTTTTTCTCCTTATTTTAGATCAGAATTGAGGTGTGGTTGCTTAGTTTTTGTTTTTCTTAATCAACCCCCCCCCCTACAACTTTGTTTTAACATATATAGTTTTTATTGCAAAGCATTGTGTAAGAAATTCACCCATAATCTTAGTGTGTATAATTAATATTACCCCCTCTGGCTTCATTTTTAATAACTACTTATAACTATTCAAGACAGCTTTAGATTCACTACATAAAAAATATGCTTAAGTAATTGACTATAACCATTTATTTTACAAGACTTACAAATTTGATTTAATTATTTATTTATTTCAATTGCTATTCAACAATAATAAAATAGCAGTATATTTATCTCCTAATTAATATTAATATTTTTAAATTGTTGTTTTATCCCTGGTTTCAAACCTACACTGGGTTTAAAATCTCATCTCCACTCAAGCAATTTCCTAGTGCATTCAAAATGGTCTTTATTGAAAGCCACTCACTAAGATTTTCATGCTAGATATATTATTATGATTTAAAATTTTGGATTATTAAATAAAATATCACTATATATATATATAATGTGTGAGTATATATATATATATATATATATATATAATGTGTGAGTGTGTGTGTTTGTGTGGGTGTGTGTTTGCATTTCATACATTAAGTATTTAAGTTTATAGATATACTAGAATCAATGTTTTAATAATGTTGCAATTATTTTGTTTTTAATAAAAAAGCAATAACTAATATTAAAAAATAAATCCATTATAAGTTTTTAGTATTTGTTTGAAAAAGATCATTATAGTATTGTAAAAATATAGGACTATGATCTATTTATATACATGATAAAACCCATAATAACATTTGACATCTTTTTCTTTTAAAAATATTTATTTTAATGTAGAATATTTAAATATATTCATTTTTTGTACTTTTATTATAAGCATTTTTAATAATCTTTTACTAAAGAAATTTCTTAAATTACAACAAATTCGAATATTATATCCTTTATCTTTTTAATATTAAATTTATTTTGCTATATATTTTGTACTTTTTAGAATAACATTGTTTTATCTAAAGTTACTTTATCAAAGAATATCACAAATATTGTAAAAGCTTTGTAAAGTAATATATATTTTAAAAAAATAATATTTTACCATAATTCTTTTTGTAGTTAAATAAAAGTTTTATAATTTAATATGTGTTTACACTTACTGAAAGAGTATTATTTCCTGATTTTAATGGATCATTATACATTTTTTTAAAAACTTTTATCAAAATTTTTACATATATATATAAAATATTTTTTTTATATAAAAATATGAATCTTATACTATGTCAGTAAAGTCAGAAAATTATTCAGTATTAAAATTATGTTCAAATATCTTTCATATAACTAACTATCTCAAGATTAGGAATACTGGATATTGCTTTTTTTCAATTAAAATCTCTTTTGTATTGATTTAATTTATAAGAAACTATGATTTGTTTAAAATCTAAGACTGAATTTCATTTGGAATTATGCAGTGCTTTTAAATTATTAATGTGAAAATGTGTATTTTGCAAATTGTTATCCACATTTCAACACTTTTTTGCTGCTAAGAATATCTTACTTTTTGGTTATCATGTTTCAGAAACATATGATAGGCAATCAAATCTGTCAATTTGATTGTAAATTGGTTAGAAATCAAACAAATCATATATATATATTATAATGATCGGGGAGAATTGGGTCTTAACGTATCTACACTACAGGGCGCCACTAGGCAGATACATAAGTTTAAAAAAATTTTTTATTTTATTTTATATATTTTGATTCCAACCGTTAACCTAATGTCACTAGCTCAGTGGAACAGCAGAGATTTATATTTTACAAATTCTTATCTAAGAATATTTCAATATTAAAAAAAGAATATAATAAGCCACTGCCAGTAATTAACACACAAACATTTATTTATGCACATATATATAAAATTTAGCATTATTTTAGAATAACTTTTACTTTGGATTGTAACTTGATTTTAGAATTTGATTTTACATTTTAATTTTTATAAGCTATTATAAGTTCACACAGATAATTTTAGTATTTTTATTTAGAGTGTTGAGTATGAATAGACTACATAGATTGCATTTGAAAAGAAAATATTCTATTCCTTACTTAACCTTAGGCCAAAAGTTTGCAGTTAAACCAACGTCAATCCATCTGATATATCGATGTATTCAATGTAATACGAATACAGCAGCACAACAATAGGTTAAGAGAAGAAATTGACTCTTGTCCAGATAGGAATATTACATATATCTGACAAGAAGAGCAATAAAAAAAACTCCATAGGAAGGAACTGTGTTCTCTGTCTTATAATCCCTTCCATAGGCAGAACGGAAGTGTGCGGTGTATACTGCGATTCTGTGTGTAGTGAATCTCGTATTACATCTAGTAATTACATCAATATATCCAATCCATTGACCCAATTTAACTATGAAACAAATAACCCCTAATAAAAGTAATATAACTTTACAAATCTATATAGCCATTCACACCCGACTTAAGTTTAATATTTATATAATTTAGTTTAACGAAAAACAAAAATCATAAATAAAACTTAAAAGAACAAAAAAATAAATAAATGGAAATGATTTTAAAAAAGAAATACATCAAATAAAAAGAATTAATAAATAATTTAGTTTGGTTAGATAGGAAATACTATTGCAATAATTTCTGAAAAGTTTAGAATTTAGAGTTTGTTTTGAAAATGTTCATAAAGTTCTTATGATTTTTAAAACATTCATCTTTATCCATTGCTTGCAATTTTGAACATGAATTCCCACGTTATCCTGAAGAGATTTCTATCCAGTTAGCCATTTTATTTATTCATCTGGACATCTTACTTTAGCTGGTCCTCAATGTAGAAAACAATGTCATTTCTCTTTCTTTTTTTTTAGCAGAACTGAAAGGATTGAAGAGTGCATCTTTTCAATCCTTTCTCCTTCAACTCTGCACTAACACATATCACCACTGTTATCACCCATCTCTCCCAGCTCTTTCTTCACTCACTTTTTATAGTAGACTTTCAGATCCAGTGGACATTACATCATGACGATGGTGATGGTCTTTTCACTGAAGTCCAATTCCATGAGTGATTTTTTTTATTGGCCATTCTGATCCCATTGTTTTTCTCTCCTATATGACCTTTGCTTATACATTTTAAATGCCCAAGGGCTAGTTTACATTTAACTAATTAAAACAATCATTTCCATTTTATGATTAATTAATGTGTTTTCCAAACTTAAAGATATATTTTTATCTCTAAATCTTTTTAAGTTTTTGTTGAAAATTTAGTTTTAAAACTTTTCCTTTTTTTTTTAATAAAGTTTCTTTTTTAATTTCTCATCTCTACGATTTTATATATATTATAAAGTTTAGATGACTTTTAAATTTCATTTTTTTTTAAAAACAAATTTTTATTTGTGAACTTTATATTTTGATTTCATGTTTAATAAAAAAAAATAATGTAACGGCGTATGTGCCCATTATAATATATATATATACTTATTTTAATATTAAGAGTGGATGGGAAGTGAATGGATTTGTGGGTAGTTTTTAATATTATATATATTGTGTAGTTTTTGTAGTTCTTTACACTTGAGAAGCCTGCTTGTAGCAGTGAAACCTTTGGTTGTGTTTTAATATTATTTTTATGCTGGTCTGGTTGAATTTTGGATTTGGTGTAGTTTTAATTTTATATTGACTAGTTTAGCTTTATGATTGTAATGTTTACATTTTAATGAGTTTTTTTTTGCATTTAAGAGTAGTTTTGCTGATGTAGTGTAAAGGGTTTTTTTTTTCTTTTATTACTGATATATTTTATTATTGATATTTTATTATTGATTTTTATTATTGGTATTTTATTATTGATATATTTTTTGTTTTTTATTATTGATATATTTGAATGTCATTTATGTATATTATGTTTGTTGTTTGAGTTTGGGTTGAAAGAGTATATTTGTGTTTATTTAGTTTTATATATATATATATATATATATATATATATATATATATATATAAGTGTGTGTATGTTTTTATTGGGTTTTAATTTATAAGGGTATTGGTAAGTGGGTTTTTTAGTATGAGTTTGTGGAGTTTAGTTTTTAATAATTTTCCATTGAATGATATTAGAAGGATTAAAAATTTGTCTAGATTGAGTGATAGGATAGAGTCTTTACGATGGCAGATTTATTTTCTTAAAAAATGTAGGGAATTTAGTGTTTTTCCTAGGCATTGTGTTATTAATTTTAGTAGAAATAAAAAGTTGCTTCAAAATAAGAATTAAGTTTTTAAGTTACAAACATATATTTTGAATAGTTTTTTTAAAAGAAAATTTTGTAAGGTTTTACAAATTTATTTATGTATATAAAAGAAATAGATATTATTTAGAAAGGAGGCAAGATTTTAATTATTCGATTTTGAATTTTTTTATGAGACAATTTAGACAGAATAGGTCAAATTTCTGTTGTAAAAAATATGAAAGAATATTAAAGTGGTTGTTTGGGAAAGTTAATTAAATTTATTGTAGTGATAAAGGGTATGAGAATAATGTTTCTGAGGATAGAGTTGTTAATCATTCTGATTTGAAGTTAAATGGTAGAGAATTAGTTATTCTTGGTAAAGGACCTAATTTTGTTCCATTTCATTCAAAAAATACAGCTTTTGATACAATTTCGTCTATTGAATCTAGTAATTTGAGTGATGAGCAGAAAGTTGGTATTCAATCGATTTTGAATAAAAGTTTAAAAAGGAAAGAAAAATTAGTTATTAATCCTGCTGAGATTAAACATCTTAAGAATAGGTTAATTGCTAATGATGTAATCATTTCTCATGAAGACAAAGCTGTTAGGTTTGTTATTATGAAAGGAGATGAATTCAAAGAGAAAAAGGATGGAGAATTAAATAATGGTAAATATATGTTGTTAGATAAAGATCCAGGTAATTTGATTAAAAGAAAATTGATAGATATTATGAAGAAAATGGTTAATTTAAAAATTTTTAATAGAGTAGATTATTTAAAATGCTATCCTAATGATTTTACATCAGCTAAGATGTTTGTGAATATTAAAACTCAAAAAGATGGTTTTCTTTTAAGATTTATTTTTGATTGTACAGGTAGTATTGTAGAGTGTATTTCTAGATTTTTGAATAATTTTTTAAAACAATTTGTTTATTTTAGTCATTACACAGTTTCTTCTTCTTTTGAGGCTTTTGATAAGATTAATAATTTTAAAATGGAAAGTAATTGGGTTTTTGGCAGTTTAGATATTGAAAATATGTATCAGTCTGTTAATAGGTTAAACAGTATTGATGTTCTTTTGTCTGTATTGATTAAGAAAAGCTCTTTATCAAAAAATAAAATTAAGGTAATTAAAGATTTGCTTTTGTTATTGGAAGATTCTATGTATTTTATTTATAAAGGTAATTTTTATAAGATTAAGGAAGGGTGGATAATAGGTTATGTTATTTCTCCTTTAGTATGTTCAGTTTATATTAGTTATATGGAAGAGGAAATTATTATTAAAAATAATTGTTTATATGTAAAGTTACTTGTGAGATATGTTGATGATTGTTTATTTGTAGTTGAGAATGATAAATTGAAGGAATTTGTAAATGAGTTTAATTGTTTTGATCCTTTTATAAAATTTGTGTTAGAAGGAGGGGGGTTAGATTTTGGTAAGTTAAAATTTTTAGATCTTTTGGTAATTAGAAATGTAGAAACTAATTGTTTATTGTGCAGTCATTTAGTTAAAAGTAAAGAATTAAGATCTATAATTAAACCTGATAGCTATCAGTCTGTATCTCATAAAGTAGCTGCTTTAAGGAATTATTGTCATAGGAATATTAAATTAAATAATTCTAGTGGGGTAGCTTTGTTTCAGAAATATCAATTTTATAAAGATTATTTGAGTGTTGGATACTCTGATAAATTTGTTAAAAGTATTTTATTTAATAGTAATATTTGTAAGGATGTAAAGGTTAAAGAAAAATATGATTTTATTTCTTTGCCATTTAAATTGTCTTCTTATAAAATTGTGTGTAGAAATAGTAAATTGTTTGCAAATAAGAAAATTGCTTGGAAAAGGGGTGTTACATTGAATAATTTATTAAATAATGCAAAATATATTTTTGCTAGAAGGACTATTCCTGGTGTGGTATATTTTATCTCTTGTTTATTTTGTAAGAAGGTTTACATATGTCAGAGTAGTTTGAGTTTAAATGAAAGAATAAAGGTTCATAAAAGTAGAGTTAAAAATAGATATCTTAGTTCTGCTTTGTATGTCCATGAAAAAGATACAGGCCACACTATTGATTTTGATGAAGCTAAGGTTATCTTATTTGAGAGAAATGAAATCAAAAGAAGAATTAAAGAATTTTTATTATTAAAAATTTATTATTCTGAAGCAATTAACTTATTTAAGAGTTCTTTTAATATTAAGGGTGGATGGGAAGTGAATGGATTTGTGGATAGTTTTTAATATTATATATATTGTGTAGTTTTTGTAGTTCTTTACACTTGAGAAGTCTGCTTGTAGCAGTGAAACCTTTGGTTGTGTTTTAATATTATTTTTATGCTGGTCTGTTTGAATTTTGGATTTGGGGTAGTTTTGATTATATATATATATTAACTAATAAACATCACATAATCACCATTTCTTATGCTTGCTCATAACTTTTATTAAAACAGTCAAAACTCTTTATACGTATTGCCACTCAGTACAAGGCAGAGAAATCAATGGATTCCAGAAGGCTTGTGCATAAAATCCCCATCTATTGCCTACTCATCCAATATCCCCAGACTAGTTTCTGACTTTAGGATGTAATGCAACCCTCCAGCAGCCATCTTTTATCTCTACTTAATTACAAAATGTTGAGTTTTAAATTGAAAACACTATAATATTTTTAATCCAAGCTCAGTAGCTTATATAGTCATATAGGTCTGAACTCAGTTCAGTACCTATACATTTTGGTGTCTTTGGTTCTTTAATAACCATGGCTACCACTATTTTATTAGGCAGGATTGGTTTTAAGCCAATAAATATCACATAATCACCATTTCTTATGCTTGCTCATAATTGTTATTTAAACAGGCAAAACTCTGTATATATTACCACTCAGTGTAAGCCAGAATAATCAATGGATACCCGAAGGGTTGTACATAAAATTCCCATCTAGTACCTATTCATCCAATATTCACAGACTAGTTACTGGCTTATACTGAGTGGCAACATGTATAGAGAGTTTTGCTTGTTTTAATAACAGTTATGAGCAAGCATGTGGTGAAAACCAATCCTGCTTAATAGGATAGTGGTGGCTATGGTTATTAAAGAACCAAAGACACCAAAATATATAGCTACTGGACTGAGTTCAGACCTATATGACTATATAAGCTATTGAGCTTGGATTGAAAATATTATAGGGTTTTCAATTTAAGACTCATAGTTTTGTAGTTAAGTAGAGAGAAAAGATGGCTGTTTGAGGGTTGCAGTAGATCCTAAGATCTATGTGCAGTGCTCTCAGATCCAAGGCTCCTCACTGATGAAGGCTGCAAGCCATAAACTAGTCTGGGGATATTGGATGAGTAGACACTAGATGGGGATTTTATGCACAAGCCTTCTGACATCCATTGATTATTCTGGCTTGCACTGAGTGGCAATACATATAGAAAGTTTTGCCTGTTTATATATATTGTATTGGTAACCTTAAGAGATTATTTTTAAATATGATTAAGCAATATTATTTTCAAAGATTCATATATAGAATAAATAATAATGGAGATGATTGAACCTAAAACAGGTTATATTTTTAAATCACCTCACCAAAATCAACACTAGTGATTTGAAATAGTTTGACCACTCAGCAATAATTTAATTTACATAAAAGGCATGCATTTTAAGCCTTTACTAGGGCATCATGAAGATTCAGCATTTGCTTAGTGATTAAACATTCTCACAAATTAAATTTTTTTTTTTTTTTTTATAAACACAGACCTAACAAAGCTACGATAAACATTTGAAATGAAGGCTGTTACATAAAATGGTACTGGCAATTCAAATTTTGGAAAATAATAATCATTTATTCAGCCACTAAAATTAAGTCACATGTATGCACATGCAGACGAGATTAAAATGATTATTGTAGAATACATTCGTCTAAGCATCTAAAAAAATAAACAGATAAAATAACTTATCAAAAATACATATGATATGAATTCTAACAAAGTAATCAAGTTATACTGACTTATTGTGATACCCCTTTTATATTTTGTTTTGCTTTTAAAGTTTGAAAAAATTCAGTCTTACTATAGTGTAGTTTTTTGTATTAGAACTTTATTTGCTGATCAGCATTAAAAAAGGTTGTGATGTTTCTTCCAGTTTATTTCAGTTCAGTGTTCTGTTTCCAAAATTATGATAGGGGCATACACATTTCCATCAGCATTATAGTTAATCCTGGGTTATGATATTAGAATCAAATTTTCAAAAGAAGGCTACATAATTTATGGCAAGTTAGAACACTTTAGGTTAATTAGCACTGCATGTTCTCCAGTTGTATTGACAAATAATTCATGTATTGTGTTCTGTTTGTGACAATCATAATTAATATTTCATAAATTACAGCAACATAATTTTACAAACACCAGTATATTTCTAGCCACATTAGAGTTCTCAAAGAAAAAAGTTTTTTTTTGCTCTTTCCAAGAATCAGAGCTACATCTCTAGTCCAGATTAATGGAGAAAATATGACACTTCTTTCTTTTAATTTTTATTGTATTAATTCTTTTACATTTTTTTAAAATTAAAATATACAATAGATCTGTAATTAAATCTAAAGAATAACCTGAAGATTTCTTATCTTTAAATGACCAATATTAACCAGATTGTAGATTTGTTTCTGTTATCTACAAAATTTAATCAAATTAATTTTATTTTTAAACAAAAAAAATTAAGTTTTTTAATATTTTATTTAAGTGATCTTTACATGGGAAAAAATATTTTATTAAAATTCATTTTAATAAATAAGTTTTATTTATCTTTATTTGTTTATTTAACCCAAATAAGATCCTTTTATATATCTCACCTATGCATACACATATATGCACATTCAAAAAATAATAATACTATTTAAAATAATTTTTACAACTTACTACATGTTTACTGTTTCAACCATGGATTCAGGGTGATCAGTATAATATATAAATTTACAATCATGACTGGTGTGAAACTGCATGTTTTCATGCCTTCACAACTGAAGATCACTTTGAAGTAAAAAAAAAAAAATGTATTAATTGGAGAAATTGTCTAAGGTTAAAAAGCATAGTCAGACTTTATAAAGTTTAAAAAAAAAATTGAAGACATATATTTGAAAAAGTAATATTTTACTTTAAAGATGATAATACAAATACGTGTATCATGAGATAAAGTAGCTTAAATTTTTGTATTGACAATTAGTCAAATTATGATGATATTTCAATATATATATATATATATATATATTGAAATATCATCATAATTATATATATATATATATATATATATTGTAACCTAGTGTTATTGACACTTGGTTTACTTGGCATTATTTCTGCAGGAAAACAATGCTATTCTTTAAAGAAATAAAAAGATAAAATAACAATAGTAATAATTGATTAATGAAGTATGCTATTCACTCACTTTGGCATGTTTTGGGTGAATAACTAATAGATTTAATAACTCAATGTCATTTTTAAAGAGAGAACATGAATAATTTAATTGAGATATTAATACTTAGAGCAAATTAATATGGTATAAAAGCTAAACAGTAATTGATTTTGGATGGGTAGAGGGGAGAGTGGATGAGTGTCTTATCATAAAGCACAATAACTTCTGGTAATTTCTTTTTGTAAAAAAAAAAAAAAAAAGAAAAAAAATAATGTTTAAAGAATTATACATCACTGATTGTTAATTTAATGTATTTATTATTATTTTTTTATATTGTCAAATTACTTTGTAATCCAGGTAAATAATACTGAAAACTATATGATTGTAATAAGTTTTTCCTTTCTTTTGTTTATGTTATAATCAAATGATTATTTTTCTGGAAGAGGTCGCTAAAGTAAAAAAAAAAAACAACAACAAAACGAAACAACCAATTTCATAATCAAGATCATTTTTTTTGAAAAAAAAAGATAGTCTGCTTTTAGTTTTCAAGGAAGGGACAGTGCTGAAATTTGGTAACTCAATTTTTTCATTTTATTTTGCAGAAATAAATGTAATCAAAGTAAAATTTTAATAATATAATGTGTGGCTAAATTTTTTTGATAAGATATCCTGATTTTCTTTGCCATCTACCTATTTAAAGACCTTTTATACTTAAAAATTTATTGTCTCGCGCTAAAGTTCAAAAATGACAGATGTAACTAAAAGAGTCACGAAAAATAATATTATAAGAAATTAAGGAAAAGAAGCGATTTCCAAGAAAAGATTAATTATTTATTAACTTTATGTCATTTATTGATATTTTCTTGGTATAGAAAGAAAAAAAAATAATAATAATTGAAAGAAATATTTTGAAACCAAGGAAAATCAACTAGAAACATTTTCGCGCTCTTTCTCAATATTGTCTGCCTTTACAAGTAATGTAGTTACATACATTAAAATATGTTTTATTCACCAAGAATTGTCTGGAAATAATAATAATGATAAATAAGATTAAATTATGCACCTGTATATTTTTTAAAAAAAAAAATAAAAAAATATAAACTTTCTCAGAGTAAATATAGGAAAAGTTATATAGGGGCATTCTTACGGAGAAGTTACCATTAAAAAAAAAAAATTTATAATTCCTAAAGTATGAACAAAACCAAATATCTTAGTGACTTAATGATAAAAAAAATGATATATTATATTATACATCAGTTGGAATTATTAAAACTTCATGTACACGTAAATTGACTGCAGTTATTATCATAATAATCTCTCGGAAAATTGCGCATTTTCGTCCATAAGTAAGCTAGCTAATAAGTATACATATCGTCAAAAAAAAAAAATATTGTCTATGTTTATCGTCTATAGTCAAATATTCATCTATATTAGAAGTCTATTTTTTTTCTTGGATCCCAAAATTGTAGTAGTTTAATTCAAGTAAGAATTAATCTTCAATTCTGCTATGTTTTTCTTTACCTAATTTGTTAAATGCACAAAATAAGAGAAAACTTTTATTTAAAGGAAATAATACCATGCGTTTATTGTTTTTAAACTTGCTTCGTGAAATACGACTGGATAAAGCTCTTCACCTGGACCAATTGCTCAACAGAAAAACATTTTCTAATGAGAGAATATGCACTTGTTAATTAATGATTGTTTAAAACTAAGTTATAAATGATATGTATTTTTTTGTTATATCACATAGGTTAAAGTCTGTATGGTCAAGTGATATTTAATAGCCTTGTAATGACAAAGGTATGTTTTAATATAATTATTATAGGTTAAGTTGATATTTAACACGAAAGAAAAAAAATCTATAAAATATGTTTTAATTATTACATACAATTGTAGGTAGAAATTTTGTATGTTAGATACGTAAAAGAAAAATATTTAGATATTTAAGGGGTAAAATAAATATTGAAAATTATCAGAAGTAACTAAAAAAAAAAAAAATGCTATAACAAAATATTTCTTGTTAAAGTTTTGAAACGAATTTATACTGTATTAATTGAGGAATTTATTCCTAATTATTCTTAAATAACACATCCACTTTATTTAGTTTAAGATAGTATGCTACCAACTATTTTTGAATGTTCCTTTATTAAAATTAAAATTATTATACTTTTATTCTATGATGTCCATTGATTTCAGATGTTGATCAAAGTATACCCGGTAACATAAGTTTATTATAATCAGTGTATTTACTTATCCTGCCCAGATATAGCATTGGAATATGCTTAATATTCGCATAGGTAATAATTATAATGTATTTATTTTGTGGGATGAAAAATGATCTCCCCAAAAGCTTTGTTTTCCATGAGAGGAAGATTTTAAATATAATGTTCAGGTATGTTTATAGCCCAAGTGATCGATTCTCATAGATAGGACGATCAAGAATTTATCTAGCATTTAGTATGCTTCATTCGTTTAAATCCCAGGAGAGGATTGTATTTGGTGTGTGTTCGTTGTATGCCCAAGTAAGAGGCAAGAAACCACCAAAATATTTTAATGTAGTAGATTACTCTACAGACCTTCGTGGTTATTCCATATTTCTCATGTGAAAATAAAGATAGCTCCACCATGGAAGGTGTTGATTATTGTGCTTAATTTTGAAAGTTCGGGCAAGATAAAGATTATATTGGAGGTGTTAATTCCTTAAGATCCACTTTAGTATAAATAGTGCGTTAGTAACTAGGATCAATATCTGTATTGTGCTGCTAAATATTGCTAGTATTTGACAAGTAAGTCAATGGAGAAAGTAATTAAAATTGCGTAATTTAAAATGCTTATTTACTGAAGGAATATTCAAATGCAATATTTAATTCTGGTTAGTAATTAAATAATACTCATATTTAAAATTATACGTATGAATAAAATTTGTATCATAACTTAAGTTAGCATTAAGTTAAATGTAAGATGGTAAGTGTAACTTCTGATAACTGGCCTATAATTAGAATAGGTTATCCCATTAAAGACCATAAATAAAGTAAATGTATTAGAAATAAATTTAATATTTTGCGTATTGCATATGATGGGATTAATCATTTTTAAAAAAAAAAAAACAGAAATAGTTAGTCAATAATTTTGAATAAAAGCTTCTACAAGGTTACCAAAATTTAATAAACAATGTATCGGTAATGAAATGTACTTTTAGTTAATCAATCCATATGATTGCATACAGGAGAAGTAGTAACCTCTAGTCCATAACCAAAAGAGTATACAGATTAATGTCAGTTATATTTTATATTTTTGTATTACTATGGGATTATTGAATAAATGTTCATATATTTTTTTTTGTGATAATAATAAATTATAGTCTTGTTAAAATTTGTTGTAGATTCATTTTTTTTTGTTTTTATATGCTAAATATAAGTGTTTGCACAATATTTGCAAAACCTTTTCTTGAGTCCGAAATCATTCGAAATTCTTAAAAACTTAATATACCAGATAAATAAAGTTAAGCAGATCGGAATATGTCATTATATTTTAGTTTAATGATAATTATTTATGGAGTTGAAAACTTAAGACTAAACATTCACCTTTGTGTAAAAAAAAAAAAAAATGAATTTATTCCCAAATCATTAACTTTGGTTGCACATTATTCCATTCCCATTTAGTTAAATTGTCTAAGTAATAAATCTTAGTTATATTATTGTGTTGTCATGGATGATGGAAGGACACAAAAAGCACCCTTGTCTTTTTATTATTCTGACTGAGATTCTGAAAAAAAAAGGGCTGTGTTATTCAAAATTATACGTCATTATTGAATAGAATTATCATCTCTTTAAATAATATAGCAGTTGATATGAGAGATGAAGTCACATTGAATTTAAGTAAAATAAATGTTTCCTATAGCCGACCAGAATGCCAGTCATATGCGACAACACAATACTGCCGAGCATTTCCTTACATGAAACAAAGAACCCTGAGATTAATATTATTATAATTATTCTTTAAATTCATAAGTGATTTATTATTGTTGTTATTACAATCGTGGCATGGCTTAAGAGAATTGAATGTACAATTGTATTATATGAAAAGTATTTTAGATCATATTGGAAAATTAATGGATATTTTGCTTTATTTTGGTTGCCTTAACCACAACCTGAAAAATTAGTGTCATGGGTGTAAATAAACTAAATAAATAAAGCATATTGGGTTAGAATATATATATATATATATGTATGTATACAGATAAAATCATTAAATTTTAATTGGCAACCATGTTTTGATGTGGAATAGTAGATAATTATGTGTATATGTAAGTAGGTAGATAATTGGGTTGTTAATTAGATAAATAGAAAATCTGGATTTAAAAGAGCTATATTTTCATGTCATATAAATGTGTTGATTCAGCAGTTTGATATATTCTATATAATATTTGTAAGCATTAAATTATAATAATAAAAAAAGATTTTTAAGAGAGAGTATTTCAGAGATATTTTATTTTGATAAGTTTATTTCAATATGTTTAAAGAGAATTAAGAATTTTATTGCAATTTAAAAAATAAATATATTGCTCAAGTTGTAATATCTACAGACAGATCCAAGTAGTAATTTATAATTAATATTTATTAATTACTTATTTGATGCTAGTTTTAGAAATCAAATTTACTATTTAATTTTCAATGATATAAGTTGTCACATGCATTTTACTAATATATTTTATAATAAAGGTAAAAATAATAATTTTTTGATAAATATTAAAAGTTGTAAAACCGCAGTGTAATATCATCAACAGTGATGATATAATACTGCTTTGGTTGTTGGTAAGCAAATTCTTCACTTAATGCACTATTTTATTTGAAGAAATGCTAAATCTCATTTCAGTCTATATTAGAAGTAATGACATTCAAAGATAACAGACTTTTCTAAAAATATTTTATATAATAATTAGTTTATATTACTTAAGGAATTTACTGAGACTGCTTGAATCAGTTAATGGAACTAATATTTATATTTAACTACTTAATTTCTATTTTGAATCTCTTATCATAATACATTAAAATATCATGACTACTATTTCATATTTGAGGTAAATCATCATGGGTTATTTGCATTTGTATGATTTTATTTAAAATCAAATGATCCAAGTAATTTTGTTTATAATATTATTTTACAATTCTGTTCTATTGCTATTATTTTTTCTTCATATTCTATTATGGGTACTCTTCTCCAGTAAGAAAATAGGTTAATGAATTATATTTTAAAGTAGATGTCTATACCTTTTTTATAGTCTTTCTTTTTTGTAATAGTTATTGATTTGTTTTAAAAACAATTCTGATTGTGAAATAGGGGTGTTTCTCTAACATGAGTCAGATTTATAATTAATCACTGGATATATTTTATCAGCTAAAACATATATTTGATCTTGATTTACTTGTTGATGAAATTAACAAAATAAGTAATTGATTAACTGTACCATCATTTATTTAATTTTTTCATGAGCTTGATTTTTAACTAACATTTTTTTTTTACGAAGTTGTCTAAGTTCAAATACTTAATACTTTTTAATTCTAAATTCTAAGTTTATTTAATTTATATATTTATTGCTGAAATTAGGAAATTGTTTTTTTTTGTTGTTGTTGTTTAGTAAAGTAATTTTTTTATTTTTATAATAAAGCAAAAATAATATTAAGATTACTAAATGGCATAGCTCAATATTTCTGACAACCAATAAACTGTTATAACCAATTAGTTGAGTATACTAAGTGTAAAGTAAGACCATTGATTAGTATTCATAGGTTTATGCTTTATTTGTGATGAGGAGAACATTTTATTATAGTCACATTTCTTATAGTGCTTAAACTAAGAAATAATATTTTTATTAAATTATCAAACATATGCCATTAACAAAAAAAAAAAAAAAACAAACAAAAATATACAGGATATAAATGATATTTATGATCAAATAGTAATTACATTAATCAAAAATATATAATATCTTTTTAATAATTTTTACTTTATCAAAATATGCACATGTGTATGAATTTATAGCAATTTTCGTAGCATAAATTTTAGTTATTTATGAAAATCTAAAACTTCATTTGCACTATTTATTTCTTAAAAATATTCACTAATGTAGTCAGTACGTTAATTGATATTTTGTATCATGGGTCACTTAATTTTGGATATTGAAAAAATTATATTATCTGAAAATTTAAATGCTAATTTGGTTATAATAAATTTAAGAATTAAAATTATTCATTGCAAAACTGAATTTATTCTAAAATTGAGGAAAAAAAATTCAGAATGACAAAGAAGTATAATTTTCTTCATGACAGCTTGCTAAAAAAAGAGAGAAAAACTTAAAAACTTATATGAAATAATAGGATAATACGTGAAAGAAATATGCTTTTTTATAAAGGAGAAAAAAGTATCAGATAGTTGTATAACATAAGAAAAATAAATGTCTATCTACATGCTACTATTTTAAGGTAATAGAATTATAATCTTTTGTATAGTAATAATAACAAGTCAGATGTCACATGACTTATATATAGCTTGCACTTACAAATATGTAAAATTAAGAGCGTGCTAATAGCTCTAAACAAGCTTTTTTTTTTTTATTTATGATAAATGCTACTACAAGAGAAGACATTCAAATCATTTTTATCTTGGATTGTCCCCATCCCCAGACCGGTTTCGACCTATGGGTCTTTTCAGTGAGGAGTTGGGACATTAGATTTAAAAAACCAATTCAAGCAAAGCATTTATCTAAAAGTTAATTGTTAGAAGAAGATCTGAAACTTTTAGACATCTACATGTCTTTAAAGTCAGCTCTCCAACTGAAAAAATCATATGGGCCTGAACTTAATTCAGATACTCCATATATCTTTGCTATTAAAAGTTTATTTATTAATTAATTAATTGTTATTAATCACTTAATTTTGTTTAAAATTATTTTTTATATAAATCATATATATGATATATATGTCTTAATATGCTCTCTGGAGTTTAAAGTTCACAGATTGTGATGTATCTCTGGTGCTCAAACTTCTAATGAACTCCTGAACAATAAATCATTTGACTTTTTTATTCTTAATATCATATAAAAAGTGTAATTTAAGTAGAATAATATCAAAGTAATATATTGATTTTTGGTGAAGCCAGAACTGCTTTGAGTATTATTAACACAGTAGTAAGCACAACTGAGGACAAATGTTTTTGGACTGATTTCCCACTGGTAAGTTCATAAAATATATTTCCATTAGAACTGCTGAACTCTAATATCAATTTTGGATAATTAACTAAGATTCAATCCATATATTTTTTAATGTTTTTGTTAATATGACTAAACTGCTATAATATCAATAGCCAATCAGTGCAGGTTTGCAAAAGTGGTCCTACTTAAAAATACTATTTTCATTTTATATTGTAAAATAATTTTTTTTTTTAATTTATCAAAAAAGTTTTGTTATTTGGAATTGTAATATAAATTTAAATATATATTTTTAACATTTCATTAAAATTAAAAGTAGATATTGAGTTCAGAAGCTGTAATAGTAAGATGCCTTACTCATCAGTGATGGAGTCTATCTAATATTACAACTCTTATTGTTTTTACATTTTACAATTAGCACATCAATCTCATTTGCCAAGACCTAAGTAATTTGGAACTTTTATTTTTTAGCTAATAATTCATATATCACATCTCAGAGCCCTCATACTTAAATAAACCAATAGAAAATCAGCAATTTGTTATCAAAGCAACTAATTACAGATATTCTATTGATTTATTTAATTATAAGGGTTCTGTGATGTGATTTACATAACTACTTAATCATTGACATTTATGTTTAATATACGTCAAATTTAACAATGTAATTAAAATATGATTAATTGCTCATTAAATCATATTATGCATAACAGTTATGTTAAAGATTTATCATTAATGATCCAGTTAATAGAATTTTTAATTATTTAGGTTAAAAAGTTTTGTCATTATGTTACTATGGATAAATAATCCAAGGGAACCACATCTAAAAATGTTTACATTAAAGAAATATTTTTACAGGGATTAAAGTACAAATATATTTTGAATGATATAAAATGTTTTTACCATATGATAGTGACTTGCAATATATGGTAAGCGTGTGTTAGATGTTTTTGTGATATTGGTAGTAGCCATTAAGGTAAAAAAGATTAAGCATTGGTTAAAACAATCCTATAATCATTTTACTTCTTTAAATATTGATTTCATTAATATATATATATATATCAAATTTGTTTTAAAATTTTACTAATCATATTGAAATCTCAACTATAATTCTTTTCAACAAACTATGTAATTCTTAAACATTCATTGACTTCGAGTTTGGTTGAAAAGGTAACCAATTAATAATATAAACTAATTAATAGCACTAAGCTAGCTTTTGGAAAAACACTGAAAGAATCATAAATGCTGAATAATATTATGCAATACAGGAATGATCATATAATATATAAATGAGGCCCAATATGCAAATATGACAATTAGATATTCAATTTTCCAAACAATCGAACACACAAATCCTTTTTGTTGATGGAATGTGGATTCTTTGCAAGTACCAAAGACAAAATACCCTAACCCATGCTACAGGTCTGTGTATTATGAGGAATCTTGTGCAAATAGATGTGCAGGAATTTCCCAACATGCATATTTACACAACAGTGCTAATCAAAAAGACTGAATACAGATCTATATTTCTTGACCATGAACATGTCATGGATCATATATTTTATCCATCTAATGTTATGTTGTTTGTTCAGAGAGAGGCAGTAGGAAATGAAAATACAAAGAGGTTTGGTGTTCCATTGTCTGGAAAATGGAATATCTAATTGCATTATTTGCATATTGAGCCTCATTTACATATTATATAAGCATACACGTACAGCATAATTTTATTCAGCATTATGATTCTGGCAGTGTTTTGCTGAAATCTAGCTCAGTGCTTGTAATTAGTTTATATTATTAATTGGTTACCTTTTCAACCAAATTCAAAATGAATGCATGTTTAATCATACTAAAGTAGTTAGTTGTTTAAAAAATGTGATATTTGAGCATCAAGAGTGATAAATGAGAACTCTGATCCAGGATCTTTGAGTTTTTGAGTCCATTTCTATATCACTGGGATAAAATTGATACCAATTATTTAATTAACAATACAAATGATAGATCAGAAGAATAATAGCAAAATAATTATAAAAGTATAGAGAGAGGAAAATAAAAAGTAATTTATTGTGATAGTCTGACTTAATATGTAAGATGTAGATTAGATATTTTTATAAAATTATAATATTCTAAAAAAACACTGAACTAGTAGATAAACAATGTGATAATACAAGAGTAGTTCTCCACCTAATTCCAGCTACTGTAAGTTTGAGTAATCATTGTTGTATCTGATAATTGTGGATTGCACAAGAATATACTAGATGGCACAGAGTGAAGAGTTTCTTTTGTATTATTATTGATCTTCATTTAAATAAAGGAAAGCAAGTTATACAACTGAATTTGTAAAACAAGAAAGGATTAAACAAATAGTTTCACAGTGCATAATTAATCTTCATATAAAAAGTTGTTTTTACTGTTAAATAATTAGTTTTATGTCTTGATTTTGTAGATAATAATAGATTTATTTACCTATAATAGTATTTGTAATTAAAACAAATATGCATAAGTGGGATGTATGTATAAGTGAACATGTGTGCATTTCAATATACAAAACTGATTAAATTATTAAATAAATTCTAGTTGATAAAATGAAATGATTTTTTAAAAAAAATTAAAGCTCAAATAATTATTCGAGATTCAGATGTAAGTTGCATGTGGCATTATGACACTTGAACATGTGTGAGTTTTAGAAAACCAATTTAACTGACCAATTAATATTTAGAGAATTAAATATAAAAACTATAGGTAGTAGTATGTGAAATATTCCTCAGTAATGTTTCTTCAAATTCTTTTCTCGCTTGCATTCATAATCTTCTATTGAGAAATCAAAAAAAAAAAAAAATCAGAAGTTAATTATTAAATGTTTTTTTTTTCTTGAACATTTTAATGGAAAATATTTTAGCAATTAAAATACAAGGCTTACTAAAAGTCTAGAAATTTCTGTCTTGATAGCAAAATCTATATTCTGAGATTGTAATGTTCTTAATAAATTTAACACAGGAAATGATCATCGATTAGTAAGATGTAAGATACATTTAATGATGCAAAACTAGAGAGACAAAAATTATTAAGAAAAACAATATTTACAGTTGATATTCCTAATCTTCAGAAACATTCTAATGAATTTAAATTAGAACTTACAAATCGGTTTCAAATATTAGTAGATTTTGAACATGATTCAGATTTGAATGACATTAATATGAAAATAACTGATACACTTTTAAAAACTGTAACAAAGATAGCTGGTAGAAAAAAGCAGCAATTGATCAATAAAATTTTTACTGAGACTAGAAAATTTATGAAGAAAAGAAGGAATATGAAGATATACAAAAATGATGCATTAAAAAGGATTGAATATCTCGAATTTTGTAAAATGGTGCAGAAAAGAGTTAAAAATGATATAAGAAAGTATAATTGTGAACTAGAAAGGAAAGCTGTAGAAGAGAATAAAAGTCTAAAGAGTGTAAAACAACATTTTGATAGGAAATTTATATCTGCAATAAGAAAAAACGATGGCATTATTACTAAAAAGAGAGATGACATCATGAAATGTGTAGAAGACTTCTATCAAGAATTATATAGTAATAAAGAACAAGTACCTCCTATACCTATTATATCTTCTGAATTGCCCAGAATTTTGAATAAAGAAGTGAGACATGCAATTAAATTTATGAAGAAATGGAAGGCTCCAGGTAATGATGGAATTATAATTGATATATTAAAAGAAGCAGGTGAAGAAATATAATTTTTTTTAGCAAAGTTATATTCCAAATGTCTAAATGATAAAGATGTACCAGATGATTGGAAGAATGCAGTATTAATATTAATATTTAAAAAAGGTGATAAAGAAGATATTAGAAATTACAGACCTATCAGTCTTTTATCAGTTTTATATAATAAATTTTACTAAGATAATTACAACTCATCTACAGAGATCACTAGACTTCCACCAACCAAAAGAACAAGCTGTATTTAAAAGTGATTTTAGTACAGTAGATCATATCCAGATATTGAGAGAAGTTATAGAAAGGACAAATGAATATGAGTTGCCATTATGCTTAGGGTTTGTAGATTACGAAAAGGCATTTGATTCTATAAACATTTCTTCAGTGATTAAAGCATTGGATCATCAAGGTATAGATCCAGGATATTGTCATATTTTAAAGAATATTTATAAAAATGCAACAGCAACAATTAGATTACATAATGATAGTAGGAAAATCAACATTGAAAAGGGTGTACGACAGGGTGACTCCCTATCTCCAAAACTTTTTACAGCAGTGTTGCAAGAAGTATTTTGTGGTTTAAAATGGGAAGCTAAAGGAGTGACAGTAAATGGAGACTATTTAAGTCATTTAGATTTTGCAGATGATGTAGTTGTTTTTGCAAATAATGCTTTAGAGTTACAGAAAATGTTGCAGGAGTTATCATATGAAAGTAGGACTAAAGATAAATGTTAAAAAGACTAAAGTAATGTTTAATAGATTTTCTCAAAATATGAAAATAAAGATTGATTATGATGAATTAGAAGAAATTAACAGTTACAAATACCTTGGTCAGATTATTAATACAGATGGAAACATAATGGATGAAATTAATCATAGAATTAAATTTGCTTGGAGTGCTTTTGGTAGAAATAACTTGATACTAAAAGGAAATATGCCTGTGTTTGAAAAGGACGGTTTTTAATATATGTGTTTTGCCAGTTCTTACTTATTGATCTGAGACTTTGACACCTAATAGAAGAGCAATACAGAGACTTCAAACCTCTCAAAGAAGTATGGAGAGATGCATGTTGGGAGTAACAAGAAGTGATCGAAAACGCAATATGAGTAAGAGAACAAACAGGTGTTACTGATCTCCTTGAAAAAATTAAAAGACTATATTACCGAGTTTTCTGGCTGATGAAGAGAAACTTTTATATATAAATGTGCAACCTTATAATTTTATGTTACAAATTTGCTTTAATATATATATATATATATATATATAAATTTGCTTTAATATATATATATATATATATATATATATTGTGTATGTAATTTACTAACATGTTTTTGTTGTTAACACAAAAATAAACTTTTTCACTTTAATCAATAAGCAAAAAATCAACTGTCAAGAAATAGTAATCAGAGGTGATTAGATCTTTTCAATTCTAGTTTGCTTTTTAAGCTTATTGATTAAACGGATACATGTATATGTTAAATTGTAAAACGTGTACAATTGAGAGAAAAAAAAATGGAGAATATAAATTTAAAAAAAAATGGCTGAGGGTGGCAATAACATATAATTAAACCCTAGATCAATAGGTGCATATTCACTTGTAAATATTTCTAAGATTATTTGGTTAATATAATTATGTTTTAAAATTCACTTTTTAATTTACCACTTGATATCAGTTAGATTAATTTTTGCTTTAAAATGAACCTTTTGTATAAATTATATGTATTTCTAATAAACGACCATTAATGAAAGCATAGAGGGAAAAGGTAGCTTTATTACTGCCTAGCATACTTTCGATATAACATATATATCATATTTATGACGATATCTGTTATATCAAAAGCATGCTAGACAGCAATAAAGCTGAATATTTTTTTAAAAAAATCTATCTTTTCTGTATATATTTTCATTAACGATCATTTATTATGTTAGCTCAGAAAAGAAGGAAAATATTTATAATTGTATTATGTATCTATATATTGTTGAAGAAATAAAATTATTACTTTTTTTGATTTGCCTGGACATTTTGGTAGAGCATATTACTTCCACACACTATTTTTATGGATTATTCTAAGCATTATCTTAATAATAACAAAGACTGGGTAAAAAGTTTTTGAATGATTCTCCATTAAAAAGAATGAAAGAAAACGAAAAAAGAAACTTTCATCTATCTAACCAATAAAAGTACTTCAGCATTACATGATTTCTCTAATAGTTATCCCAACTTCATCTGACAACTTTTTAAATTGCTACTATTACCTTGAGTCCCAAAATTACTCTGCAGCTTCATTTCCTTTAGTAATAGAAAATTAATTGAGAATTCAATTTCTATAACTGTTTTGAGTCTATAAAAATGGATATATAAAAGATTTTATTTTATTTTTTCAATTTAACAAAGGGATCTTGCTATTGACAGCATTGTACTGAAAGTTTTAATTATAATCATATAAATTTAAATCACAATTTGCTAAAGTAAATTATCGCCTTTGCATTTAGAGTGTGGCACTTGTGCTGATAAGAAGGGAGTTGGGTCTGCATCATATTAGTTACTACAGTTTATCAACAATCTTTAATAGCTGTGCATGGGAGATATATATTTTATTTGCTATAGCCGATTTTTCTTCTTTTATTCATCTAAGTATGGCTGGCTTTTCTCACTTCATATATGAATGAGTTTATAGTGAAGCACGCACACACATATAATGAATATACATGTTATATATATATATATTGAATTGTACATTAAAACATATATATATATATATTAGTATTTATAAAATATATATATATATATATAATTGTTTATATAATTAAAGAGTTAAAATAAAATTTAACACTGATAAAATTAATATTTTGTATTATTTTTTATTTAATTATTTTGATATAATGTATTCTAAGTTTGATACTTTGGCAACAGTGTAGTCTTTAGTCATCATGATGGTAATTTTCTAATGTCTTTTAAGCATTAATCTTGTTAATATTTTTTTTGTTTGCTTGTATTAAATTTGTATAATATATATTAAAGAGTTTTATAAAATGCCCATAGTTCGGAAAACCTATGTTAAAATTAAAATTTTCATCATGATTAATTTACTAGTCTCAGGATTATGTTATTTGAAGGTTATTACCCAGAAACATCAGTTTCACTTTTATTAAAAGAAAATTTTATGACATAATTTATTATGATTATTACGTTCTAGTTCTCCGAATGCAAATCTGACTTTATAATATTGAAATTAACGACTATTATATTAAGGTTTTACATTTATCTAATCTTTATTATGAAATATGACTTCATCAGTTGTAAAAGATCTCACAAAGGAAATAATTTTTTAATTGAAATAAGTTGCTGTCGATATTATTAATTTATACAATGTAAAACTAAGAAATGAGATTTTGGTAATTAATTGCTTTCCTCTTATATTATAACTCAATATTTTAACCAATTATCTTATAAAAATCAGCACCTATTAAAAATTACCTCCTCAATTGATACTTATTTATTTTGTTTTATACCTATTTTTAAAATTTAAATATATTGCCATTTAGCTTCAGTAATAAAAACACATTTTTTTCTGAATATTTTATATATATATATATATATATATATATATATATATATATATATATATATATATATATTGCCACACTAATGATACTATAATATGATAAAGAGAAAATAAGGAAGTTTGGTGGAATGATATGGTGAAGTTCAGGATATGAAATAGGTGGATAAAGTCAGAGAGTCTTATCCTGTAATAGATCAGTACTCATTGAAATGAAAATTACGTTTTTATACATATGGTATTTAATAAGAAATATATTTAATAGTACTACAGCTATTAATAATACTGTAAAATGACATCTCCATTAATGACAATTGCACAAATAATTTCATCAATATAATATAACAAGGTTTTTCCCAGCTTATGGAAAAATTGTCATTTTTGTAATAGTTTTTTAATTGGTTACTTTAGCATATTTCAATCATGCATGGAAATTACTGTGGAGCCACAAACTTTGCACTATCAAACTACACGACTTCAATAATACACTAACCAAAACTAAATGTAAATATAATACTATAGCATCTATTTTTTACCTCATTAAAGTTTATATTTCAGACAATTTATGTATTGTAAATCATATTTTTTTCACCATTTGAATATTATACCTATTCAGTTATGTGCTACGGTTAAAAAACTCATGTACTGATTTTTTCCGAGGTTTTTTTTTTTACTTCAAAAAGTTTATTTTATATCTTTTTTGTAAAATACCATATTTTTTAGAATTTTAGAATTGTACCTGCCCTATTGAAAGGGCATAATTTTTGTAATAGTTTTTTTTTTAATTGGTTGCTTTAACAATTTTTTTTTTTGCTTTGCAGGATTATTTGCTGGTTATGGAAAGGTCATCATTTTTGGAATAGTTTTTTTCTTAATTGATTACTTTAACAACTTTTTTTTTGCTTTGTGGAAATACTTGCTTTGAATAAAATGCTCATAATCAAATTAAGCTTCTTAAATATAAGGAAGGAATTACTCTTTTGCATAAAATGATTTATAAACAAGTTGGTTTATTAACCCTTAAACCGCTAATTATATTATTGGTTGTATGAGGTAAAAATCAAATCTTTTAATTGGCCAACTCACAAACTGAAGACAAAGCCTATTGTTAAAACATATTCGCCTATAATATTAAATTCAACTCAGATACGTTTATAAAAAATATATTACTAATTTTTCAGGTTATGAAAGAGAATGAAAGTTCTTTCAAAAATAAATTGCTATTTATTTATTATAAAATATATTCAATTTCGGCAAATATAAAGCGAATGTCTAAACAAAAAAGTGCTGACGCAAACGCTTTTTTTCAATTTTACGTTATCGAAAAGTAAAGATTTCTTTTTGCTAAATCTTAAATATTTTTACTAAAATCTTCAATATTTTTCAAAAATAATTTTGTTTTTTTGGTATATTTTTTAAAAAACTAGTTTAATTTCTCAAATTATATTTTTTTAATACTTAAATTGCATTCGAAATGAAAATCTCAGCGTTTTTATCAGGCGGTTTCTTTGTTCTTTCCAGCCAATCAGAATGTCTTTTTCAGCTGAGAGCCGGCTGACAGCGAATCACTGACAAGGTTCTTTCTTTGTTTAGTTTAAAATGTGGTTTTTTTGATTTTTTACTTGTAAAATAATTCGGAAGAGGGCACCATCTTACAGAACTTTTAAAAACCTAATCAATAACTGTCAAATGAATACTTTAGCATAAGAACTAGCAGAGTTAGAGTGACATCAGATATCAACGAGATGCCTCATAAGAGGCGGTTGAAGAATTAATAATGGAAATTACTTTCGTCAACAGCATTATGGATAAACATAATAATTTTTTTAATTGGTTGTGAATTTGACACATGGCATCATTATGGACAAACATACATTCACATGTATTTTATATATAGGATAAACTTTCTTCTGTTAAAACTCATTGATATAAAAGTTTCCTGGAATATCTAGAAAATAATTAATGACTTACAAATTTTACAAAGATTATGAAATATAAATTACAAAACTCGTTAATAATAATTACAATAAAAATTGAATAAAAAATTAAAAGAAATTTTAATAACAATTTAATATAATGGATATGTTTGAATATTACTACACATACAAAAAAAAAAACAATTTGGTAGAATATTTGCTGCAGCAATTCTTAGATTTTTTTTCCAATTTTTCAGTTGATAAGCAAGATCTATGCTTAATTTTAATTAGAAATTGTGATGAAATTACAGTTATTCAAAAACATGGATGCAATGGGATCAGAATATTTTAAAATTGTGTTTATCAATGAAAGTTTTTTTCCCTCACTGTATTCAAAATTCTGACAAATTTTTATTATATAATTACAATTCAAAGGTTGAAAATGCTCTCAAGTCAATTAGTTCTTAAAATAGCCATGGAGAATCATTAAATTATGGAAATAGAGCAAATTGCATTCTTATCCAGTCATTTTTTTTTATTTTCATTTAAATTAAGAAATATTGTTCCAAATAAATCATCATATTTGTAATACAGAAGTCTTTTTATACAATGAACCCATTTTTTATATTTTTTCTTTCTTTCTATCATTTCTTTCTTCACAAACCATTTCAAAAATTGCTGAACTGAACTATGTACATGCTCATTTTGTGTTCATAAATGACTGACACATTTGTAAACTTATTTTATGCTTTTCTGTATATAAAATGAACTTAAACATGAGAATGACACAACTTTCATTTATTTGTAGAAAAATAAATCATGGAAAAGGGCAGAGATTTTTGTTAAAAATTCAAATAATATTAAAGTTGCTTGTAAAGAAATAATGGTAGAACAGAAAAATTAGAGAAGCATGCTTTACTCTGCAATAAAAACACATAATGAACCAGAGAGCTATTCCTTACATGTATATGTGAATTTATTAGCACATTTTTTTGCTTAATTATTAAAATAATCATTGATGTAGATATGTATAAATATCTTAATATAAATAAATATTTTCTATTATTTTAATTTGGTATATGTGTGTAATGGATACATATATATTATAGGTGAGGGGAGATTATTTGTAAAATGTTTTTAATATCAAAATATGTTATATTAATTTGAATTTTTAAAATTATGTTAAATTTTATTATTTATTTTAGTAATGGTGGTCAGTAATCTGATGCAAGCCTGCTGAATACTCTCAAATGCAATTAAGTCAATTAACCGGAAAACCATTAGTGCAAATTAAAATGTTATAATTGTACAGAAATAATGTAACATCCATTTGTGGAAATTTTATCCATTTCAAATTTGTTTTAAAGTCTAAGATTATATTTTAAACAATCATTCAAGAAATTCTTAGCAGGATTACATTGTGTTAAACCTTACAAGAACAAAAATGTGCATCCGGTCTGCAAATTGCAGATGGATAAAGTATATAAAATGCTTCAGGTCGAGTAGCTAAAAGCATTCCAGAACAACTTAAAAATCATATAAATAGTGCTGGATTTGAATACCCAAGGAGAACAAATAATTTAATAAGAGTAATGGCAATCTGGATCCACACTTGTGATACCTGTGTTTCAATGTACCATGAATAGATAAAACTTCATCTTTCTTGCCTTTCAAAATGCAATCTTTCTCGACATCATCCTCCAGGATCCAGATACCCATGAACTATAACCATGTACCTATATGCTAAATGATGAAAGTGCTACCTGCCTGACCAACCATAATAAAAAAAACTAGATCTAGTCTCAGATGGATGCTTCAAATCAACCAAGAACCACCGTTAATAATGAACAAGGTAACAAATTTATGTTACTGCTATAACTCATACACTTACATGAATAATCTCCACTTTAAGCTAAATTTCTTCCATTCCTTTAAATGTAGTCTTAAGATCAGCAATACTGTATCAACTAATGTAATTTGTAAACTCTTATCTTATTGTTAAAATGTATTCAACTTTGTAAAACTCTCTATTAATATTTCTCCTGTTTTTGAGCCTTCATTAAATAATGATAACTTGTTATTTTACTTTCATGTGACAACAATACTTCATAATTCTTGGTATTATAATTTATATTTTATATCCCTAAATGATATGCCACTATTTTCAAGAGTGTTCGCTCTCTCTTTTAAATCCCCCCCCCCTCCTTTTTTTTTGATGGGAAGATCGATTTAGTTTTAGTTAAAACAAGTTTGTTATTTTGATTATAGCAGAGCTTGCAAATTTTGGAGAAAACAATTTAATTATCTCATAGTGTTATAATCAAAAAACAAAATAGAAATCTTTTCTTTTTTCAAGAAATGTTTTCCCTAATTTCATTTAATAGTGCTAGTTTTAAAATCATAAAATGTGTTTATTTAAAATTTAAATATCATACTCGATAAATAGCCACCATCTAACTCCTATATATGTGTAAAATTATCTGTAACTGTGATAAAAGCTTTTAGAGCCAAATCTTCATGTTTGTTTCAATGTTCATGGGACGTATTTATGCAAAGTAATTTAACAAAGGGGAGGGGGATTCTCAATTTCCAATAGCTTATTATTTTTATTAATGAATTTAAATTTTCCATTACTGTTTAGTTATTCTAATCATACTATTACACTGGGTATTCCACAATATATAAATATTAATTAAGCCTTCTTTTAAAAGTTTTATACATGTGTTGTTCCAAGTGTTGCATGCACACTGGCTCCCACATTCATGTTTTTATATATATTGTGCTTCATTGTCCAGGTGTATATGAAAGCCGAACCCTATCTTGTATCTCCAAGTCCAAGAACAAGGCCAAACCCCCTTGAGACTTTTGTCATTTGAGCTAGCTTGGCATGGGATCGCTCTGGGAAAAACTGGCCCATTGTAGCTCACTGTGGACTATTTTTCGTTAATGAGCCAATTCTGCCAAAGGCTGCAGACATAAATTGGTCTTTTCTTCTTCAGTGATTTTTGGAAGCACCTTCTAGGATCCGCAACTAGATCACATAAATTCTCACCATGTATGCACTGCCCTCTTAGCTCTAGTTACAAATAAAACCTATGAATATCACTAAGCTGTAATGTTCTGATTCTACTAAGTAGATATCTTTATGATATTTATTAATATTTTCATGTGCACATCATTTTGCGATGAAATTATATATATTCTAAATTAATTCTCCCACATGTTTCTTACTCAGCATAAGCTGAGATTACTTTATTTAGTAATGATAATCATATTTCGATAATAAAATAATCTTTATTATGTAAATTTGGTCAAGTGCTATATTTTGTTCTTCACTCTAGGTATGGATCAAAGAGTCAGTATATACTTATATTATAGTGATAGTAAAACCATATTTATATATTGTAATTAGTTGAATATTGGCATATAAATCAGCCGCAATAAAATAATAAATTAATGAACAAACTTGTAATTTCTTAAATTATAAAAGACAAATATCATCTTATATAAGTGTGAAGAAGCCAATGATGACTAATGAATTATAATCAAATAACTCATACGTATTTTATTTAAATTAATAAATCATACATATATAACAACTTTCAGAATCATTGTTTTATTTATTTAGAATAGTATAGTTTGATTAATAAAGTATGCTTGCTATGTTTAGATGATCTCCTGCTAATCCTATATATATATATATACATATAATCAACGTGAAAGTTCATGATCTTTAAATGTGTCAAACTTGTGATATTTTATATTAAAAGGCTTCATTATATTATTTTTAAATTAGAATCTCTTTGTGTCTCCACATTGCAATGCTGGTGGAGAGAAATAAATTAGATTGGTATCATCGGGATTGTTGCTCATAAGTTGATAGATCTGGAAAATAGGCAAATAGAACAGAGTTTATGAGTGCTCCTGACTTTTGTATTTTGCATATGATTGACCTTGAAGTACTTTTGCCTAGATGCTAGATCTTGTTTATGAACAGACAAAACCGACTGGTACAGTATATATCAGGTTAACTGGTAATTTTTTTTTTCATGTTTTCTTCAGGTTTTAATTTACCAATAGTGGTCAATAAATGTATATCTAACTATTTTCAGCTAGAGAAGAAAACGTCTCAAATTCTCAGAACCTATCAATTTATCAACATCATAGTAATATGTTCTTTTTCACTGCTTCTTTAATGACAAATTTTTGAAGAAGCTATTGTTTTATAATGGACTATTTAAGCACTTTCATCTTTTCACCATTTCTAAATGTAACAACAAGAAAAATTAAGCTATCTTTTGTTTTCTATGACAATTTAGACAATTGTGATTTAGGCATATTACTAGTGTGTGTGTATGTGTGTGTGTGTGCGAGTATCTCATTATTTTCATAGAACATGACACAATATATACATTACTATCAGAGGCATGAATTTGCCATTGTTTTTTTTTTAAGTGTCATAGCATCCGCCGGGACGCGAACCCGCAACCCGGGCAACTGCCTGCAAATGCAAGGCAGTCGCACTGATCTCTCGACCACCAATGCAAGACATTTTGCCATTGTTGCTATTGAAAATTAAGACATTTTCTATTTTATTATAGAAAAATCAGATAAAATTTTAAGTTATTTATACTATAATAAACGCATCGAATACTATTTGCGGAATGTCTGTGCATATTTATTTTAAAGTAAAAATTCTAAAAAGAAATATATATTTTATACGCTGTGTTAAATTAAATACTCTGCTGCTTTTCTGATTTAGTGAAAGAAGACACGATTGTTAGCATTAAATCCTTTATATTGCAAATATTTACAATTTTTCATATAAATAAGAAAAGTAAGTTCAATAATTATAACTACAAAAAAAGTTCGAAGCTTCGTTTAACTTTTTAGTGACCTATGGAAAATGTTTCAAACTTTCAGCTTTAAATAGCATAGGGTCAAGATGAAAGGAGTAGGTTCAACTGTTTGATCAAATTAAATATTTTTACTTCAAAAACTTCATCAGATGTCTGGTTTAACATGATTGTAACTTTCTGTAAGTTAGACAAAACAATTAATAGAATCTTAACAAATAATCTGAAACTTTTTATTTTTTCTAAAAATACAACAGATGCAAATTATAAGACTTCTGCAGACTCGAATCATTATAGTTTATTAGCGTATGAAACCAGGATTGTTGACTAAAATGCATTTTACTTGCAAATTTTAATTCAGTTGCCTAATGTAAATATATAACATTTTCGAAGTTACAATAAAGTTTATTATTGTTTATTTCCAGCAAGAGAAAAAGACATTTTTTGCTAAGGTATTATTTAATTTCAAGCAATTACATATAGTGATGTTATTGAACTTAATGTTACTGAATGTGTTATAGTCCTTCCTTCTCTCAGAAGTGGACTATTCCAGATGCCTCCTTATCTGATCGGATTAAGCATTGTTTGCCACAGGCCAATATGCTGATGTATAGATAAAACATAGCCAATGATTATTACAGGCCAATAAGCAATGGTGCTTGCTGAATCCGAAGGTTTTCAATAAGGTCAGAGATCTGGCTATAAATAGTCAGCCTTTTGTGAGAATCAGGATAGAATGTCTGTCTAACCTGAAAGACTGTTCGTGTTCTCCCAGGGAAGCTCTGCTAACCTGAACAGCAACAAGTATTCCCATTGATAGCATTATGCTATTTAGTCTACACAGCTAGGCAAGTCCTACAGAGACCAAACACTGCTATGACTACTAATGGCTTGAGGCAAGCTGTCTTGTACAGCTGGAAGAGCCATACACCATACCTGTGAGGCAAGCTATCAGGTGTACCTGGAAGCGGTAGGCAGAACCCAGAGTTTATGTTAAGCTACAATATTCAACATTGTAAATATTCTCTTGTAAATTGTATTATATATATTTGTAGATATAATAAATATATTAATTGTAATACTTCTCTTAGTACTATTTTCTGTAGGTTGGGTCTGTAATCCAGACCAAACATAACAGAATGCTTTATCAATTTTATTTTTTATTTATTATTAATTTGTTTCTTTTTCTATGTAACACTATTTTTAAAATCTTTGATCCGGCACAATAATTCAAACCATTCTCTTCACACTTCACATGCATTTTATGAACAATCTTCACACAAAAGTTGAGATAGAGGTATCAATCTCTTGGGTATCAATGAGCATTGTTGACTGCTTCATATTTTATATTTTATTCTCATGCAAAGTAGAGAAGGAATGGTTAGATTTTTGTTAGTAAATTATTTATGCTGTTTAATTTTTAATTTAAATCCATGATCTATTAGCCAATCAATTAATAGCACTGTGTTTTTATATTGGACTATTTCCATCATCTAACATGTGTATTGAATGTTTTTAGGAAAAATTAACTTTATTTAAATATTCCAAATACATTCAACTGTTAGTAATAGCACATCAAGCAGATTAGTATATGCAAAATGTTTCAAGAGGTATTATTCTCTCCTCTTCTTCAGGTGTTGCTGGCCTGGCCAGTGACAGTACTAGCATCTAAGGGTCCAGGTTCGAATCCCATGCTAGTACTGCCACTAGCCAGCAACACCCGAAGAATTGGGGGGGGGATAATAACTCTCAAAACATTGTACATATACTAACCTGTTTGATGTGATATTACTAACAGTTGAATGTATTTGGAATATTTAAATAAAAATTAAATTTTTCTAAAGACATTCAATACACATATTATATGATGAAAATAGTCCAATATAAAAATACAGTGCTATTAATTGATTGGCTAATAGCTCAGGGATTTAAATAACATGTATTTGAACCTTGTGTAGTAATTTAATGAACATGCATTTTATGTTTTATTGTATTTTATGTTATCTTGTAAATATATAAAGGTCATGGTATATATAATTTATTACATAAAATAATTACTTGTTAACTTGGGTATAGGGTCATCAATTTAGGAAACAGTGCTTGCAGAAGGGTCTCATGATTTGTACAATGAATCTATAATGTATTATTATCACATGACTTAATTCTGTATATATTTCTAGGGTTCTGTGCTTATACACATGTCATAATATTAGGTAATATTCTTTCATGCTATTTGGACTATGGTTGGCCATTAGCTCAATTATTTCCTGTAATAGACTTATTACATCCTTTGGACTTGAATTACGCTTGTAAAACAGCAAGTGCCTTCCAATTAAGTAGATTAATGAAGGTGATTTGTTTCTAATTTATCTTGGAAGTATGTGTTCATATTATATTCTTTATATCATTCTGTGTTGATGGTTAATCTGCAAAATAATTATTACTATTGCTTTGTACATCCTTTAAATTTGTTTCAGTGCAGGTGGTTAATCCAACATTCTGCAATTAGACTAGTTACTCTGATGATGGTTAGAAAAGATACAAGATACTTATTGCTTATTATCCCTTGTACAGATGAATATACCCACATATATATTATTGATCCTCATTATACAAATGTATGAGTAGATTCTTCATACATTATAATACTTATATTGTTTCATTCCTCTTAATGTCTGTTGCTGGTGTTCTGTTATCAACCATAAAAGGGTATTAAGTGAATTATGGTCACAATTTATTATAGATAAATTATATGATATCTCAATTCAGCTGAGTTGGAGTTTAAATTTTTTTAAATTTCAAATCTCATTTTAGTCAAATTTCATAGGTTTATCGATTCCCATTGCTGTCATTGTTATTATAATTTTGATATAAGTGCATAGGTTCTGGTTTGACATATTGGAGGTGCTATTGTCTGAATTTGAATTTCTCCCATCCCTATAAGAATAAAAATCAATACATTTGTAATAAATGTTTAGATTGTATTGTCTGAAACTCATGCACTATCCATGCACAGAAATAAGTACATGTGATAGTATTTTAATTTTGTTTTATTTTGTTTATTTACTTGCCCAATTAATGTACATTGTCCATGTAGAACAATTATATGTGATGTTATTTTATGTTATTTATCATTTATGTAAAATTATCAATATTGTTAGCCAATTAATATTTTCATATTTATTAAGTTATAAATAAATGTTAATTTGATAACCTAACTTATTTTTACCTTTGCTATTTGTCACATATAGAGTCAGAAATCCAACATAGTAAATAGACCATATATAGTAGAGCATATCTTGTCCCTGATCATGATGTATACAAGGTTTACTGAAGCACTCGGAGAGTATTTTAATGTTTATTCTTGGCATTTTGTGAAGTATAAGATATAATAAAATCCCATTTACCTTCTGCATCATTGCTGCTTTGCTTTGTCAATTCTGGAGTGCCTCTATTGATATTTGTGACATTAATATCTAAATTGATAATAAATTTGCTAGCTAGTAGAACAATTGAACCTATTTTCTAAAATTATAACAGAGGCCTTATCTATTCCTTAGAGTTACATTGCTATTGATTTAATTTAATAATTGAGTTAATGAAGAAATATCTTCCATTGCAAAGCATTTACTCCATATAGAATTTCTGTGCTTTGAACCTGAATACATGATGAACTACTGTTAATGATGTTATGGAGCAGATTATAATTATTACTATCTGGTTTAATGGCCTCTATTCACCATGCAATGACTAGCAGTTTTATGGATTATACCATCTTGTCTAAGGCATGCCATTGGGTCTTAAACAAATAAAAGTGTAAATTAAGATCATAGTGTGGTTTTGAGAAACAGTCATCATAGAATAATTATAAATCATAAATTAATATTTGAGAATGCTGTTTGAAATCCAGTAATTAAGGTGAATTATAGTCAATTAAAAGAACAATACAGGTTAGTTAGGTAACTTGACATATCTTCCAGTAATGCTGTGATTAGCTTTTGTGGTGTACCTTTGCCATGATCAGATTGTATGGTAATAGCAGTGTATTGTATTATTAATTTAAACTGTTATAATCTGGGGTAAGGGCTTTTCAGTTGTAATATGTTATTATGTTCATTAAATTATATTTATCCAGTCAGTATGGCTATGTCTATCCATGCTAATGTCTTCAAATATTTTTGCTTCTTTTTATTTTATGACTATTGTGTGTATGCAAATTTAATATATTTTATAATATCCTGGAAAATTTGCAAGATATTCCATAACTTTATTTCAGTGACTGTATCCAATATAATGGTAGGAATATCAATGTGATTGAATCTCTTTTTTTTTTGGTAATGGATGTAATAATTAATTTTTAAATTTTTATAGTATTGTAAATGTTGTGCATTATTTCTATGCACTTTATTTTGTATAGCCCTTTAATTTATGAGGTATATTTTATTATAAGTTCTCAAAATATTGCTAACATAATAAAATGCTAATGCATTATATTTGTCCCTATTATGAAGATATTTATTTTGAATGCATATGCAAATGCTGGGAGAGGTAGAAACTGATGTACATTTTTATTGTTAATTATTATGCTGCAATTTTATTTTAAGCTATCACTAGCACTATTTGTTATTTTTATCAGTTTTACACATCATTTATTATTTTAAAGAGATAGTTGCATTATCTCTTTTGTCTTAGCCAATGTGTTTTAATAGATAGTAGTTTAGTCTGTCTTTTACATTATGATATAGTTTCCTAGTGAATTTTTGTTTGTTTATCTTATATTTAAACATATAATGCTTTATTGATGCAAACCCTTATCATTGCTTTTAACTGATAGTTCATTGTCATTATTTTTCTGACTAGTGATAAAGTTCGAGTTCATTTCTTGCCCTCACATGTAGGTGCTTCTTCTTGAATTCATGACATTATTGTATTTTTGCCATTGCTTCCATATCTCTTAAGATGGATTTTATTTGTGATATATTTTATCTAAAGTCTTGGGTAGCATATTACCATGACTTTATCCTGGCAATTGATATTTTTGTAGGTAGTGAGAAATGCCACCCTTATCTTTAGTTGCATTTTTAGTTTATTTGATTGTTGTTTATTTGTTTGGATATGTAGGTTTTGTGGCTTTGCCTAATCAGCATTTCAAGATGTTAAGTCTAGTAAAATATTTAATATTAAATTTAAAGTTATATATGTGGTTTTTTTCAAATAATATACATCTTCAGCATTCATCACACAATAAGGATGGGTAACTTTTATATTTTAATTAGTGTGCCAAATATTTTTCAAATAGGGAATTTATAATTGCAGGATTGTATGGAAAATGAGTGAACTCCTTAAAAATATCAAGGTTATAGAATGTTTTGTTAACCATTAATATTATTTATTTATTTTTAAAACTGTAATACATAATTTTCCCTTATATTTTGTTTTGAGGATTCATTTTCATAATTTTGTAAGACAGCTAGATGTTTATCTTTTAAATGTCTTTAATAATAAATAAGTAATATATTTATTTAATCATTAACTTAAGTCTTCTCATGTTTTATCATCATCTCCATTCTTTTAGAAATCTAAATATTTTAATATTTACCACACAATTCTACTTGCTTGTTATACATTGAGAGTACATAAATACAAAGAATTTGATATTGAAGTCACTTTATTTAAATTGTATTTCTGATGTTAAGAAAATGTCAAAGAAAAAGGTTATTTTATTTAATTAAAATAATAACAATTATTTATTTATTTGATATAATATCACTTTAGTCAAAATTTAAAGTTTTTCATCTTTAATTTAAATTGTAAATATATGATTGTACTTAATGAGAGATCTTATGGGTAAGAATATATTGCTTTGTTAGTTAGATTTTCAAAAATTAAAGAGAAGAACAGAATTATAAATTATCAGATTATTAATCATATATGAACCTTGAGATATATTTTATGCATAATATTATTTAAGAACAAATAATTTTAAGAAGTTATTGTGGGAAAGACATAAGAAGACATGCTTTTATGTAATAAGAAGATAAATCAGATGATAAATCTGATCATGAAAATAAGATAATCATTATAATTATAAAATGCAATTTTATTTGAAAATATGCTGTGTGGAGATTTAAATTAACCTAACCCATCTCTTATGACAGATATTCAAGTATTAAGAATCATTATATTTTTAAAGAGAATTTTAATTCACCTACTCTTAATTTGCTAAGATATTACATTGGTTTTAATAATGCTTACTATTATTTACCCTTATTATTACTTTTATTATTATGACAAATGTGCATTTGAACTCTGATCTTAGCCTGTATTGATATTAAAATTATTGAGTATATATATTTTTAACCTGGTGATTTTGTGAGATTCTTATTCTCATTTATTCTCATTCATCAGTATTTTACAGGTTACAATATACATATATAAAGAAATCATTATTCCTTTTTATTTTTTTAGTATAATTATATAAATGTATTAATGTCAGTTTTAATTTCTATGTTATCACTGATGAAAGTAAAAACCCAAAATCAGTCTAATATATAGAGATTATATTCATATTATTTGGAGTCCTATGTTACTCAAACTTCCTGTATATGTCTTTAGACTAGTGATGCATGATTCTCATGTAAACATATTAATAAGATGAGAAAGTTATATTATTATTAGCAAAAAATTATTATTATAATTATTTTTTTATTAAACCAAATTGGCCAGCCTCAAAATTAATTTCAAACAAACTACAAAGAATTACTGACAATGAAGTTAATAAATAGTAATTGTGTAAATAAAGTTAAAACAATTATGTTTGACATTTAACATATTTAAATTTTTGCTTTATTTAGTAATATATAGTATACATTTTTAAATAATTATAATAGGTAATAAACAACATATAATAGTTATATAAAATATATATGTTGATAATAATTAATGTAAAGAACCTTTTCTGACACATTGTTTTGTACCCTTTTCAAATGTTAGACATTTATTATAACATTAACCAATTATTGCAGAAGAACACTCTCATGTGTTTTATAATATAAGTAAAATAACAACAATAATAAAATAAGACATCAGTAAAACAGAATAATTTGTTTTCATATAGATATTCAATGTAAGATCAAAGAATTGACTGTGTAATGTAATATACTGTAACAGTACTTACCCACTCAATAAGATAAGTTAAGACAGTCACATCTCACTATAATCAGATTTAAGGTCTTCATATAGGATGCCATGAATGATGTGATTTAATTTTAATATAAAACTATATTTGTTCCAAATAAATAATTTATTATTAAATTATTAATATAAATTACATCTAAACCACATCAAATCAATCTTCACCTTAATTGATTTAACCGTTATGCTCAGATTTCAAATTCAGGAAAGTTTAACAATTGATTCTCTTCAGGGGTTCCTATCAATATACTAGAGTAATAATAATAAATCTCACAAACTGTTTAAAATGGGTTTCATGCAGTTAATATAATAATCAAGAAAGATTATATATTAAATATTTGATCTTATGTTATAAAATCAAATAAATAAATAAAATAAATTAAAGACTTCATTTAGTTTAATATAAATCATAACAATTATTTATTTAAAAAATAAATAATTTAAACTTTATAATATATAAGAATTATTTATATATCTACTATCTTATATTTAAAATATAAATATATTCTATTTACTCATTGTAGTTATATTTTTAAATTTATAACACTACATGATTTAATAATTGAAAAAATCATGAATAAAGATTTTGTAACTTATATAAAGTATATATATCTAAATATAAAGATTACTATATTGAAACTATCATATAGTAATTAGATTATACAAATAATAATTGAATTATTTGTATGTAATATTTTCATCTGTTAACTAATTATATGTAATTTATGATCATTAATACAAAAAAAATATATAAATATATTTCATACCAATGTTAATCATCTATCCAACTATAATAAACAATGGTTATTAAACTATTTGAATTAGTATAAACAAAGTAGTGTTATGTCATAAAAAATGTAAATTGAAGAATAATTTAATTTCTTACCTCTAAATTCACTCTATCCCTTTAATATATGTATATGCCTTTCCCATGTTAATATTTCTTATCCCATATCTAAATTTTTATTAAATATATATAAAAAATATATTAAATTATTGATCTTCTTTTCTTATTCATTTCTTCAATGAAATGAATTTAATGATAAAGGAAATGAGACTAGTGTTCACCAATTGTAATTTTTAAGAATGGTATTTATAAAAGTTAATGCAATAGTCCTAGATGTTCCTGGAATTCGTGAATTAAAATCCTTCAAATATAAAATTCTTAATTTCTTGGTTATTATGCATTGAAGAAGATAATATGAGATCTCAAGTTGATGTTTAGTTTCCTCCTCGCATATAGACAACATATTTTATACACGGTTCTTTTATTAGCAATTATAATTCCATTTTGAAGACGTAGCTTATATATAATTTTAAAGGCATTTGGAAAAAGTTGTTACTCACACATATATATATATATATTTGATTAAACAAGCACATTTTATATATCCTACAATAAAACTGGTGTCCTATTCACTTTGCATTTTTTTTATAATGTAAAGTTCATTAATTTAATTTACTTGAAGTTGTTATACAAATGTTTTTTTTTAAAATGATCTTTATATTTATAAAGAACTCCAACTAGAATGATCTTTATAGAATATGAAAACATATTCAAATTAAGTAATTTAGAATTTATTTTTCTTTAAGAAATATTATAAAGTTCTTCTAATAAGCTTTCTTATTAAATCATTCAAAAATATGGATTTTATCCTTTACTCTTTTCTTTAAATTGAACACAGTATAAGTCCTTGTGAAGATATTGCTGAAAAGATAGAATCTTTAATATTTTTTTAAATTATTTGATTTTTTTTTTTCTATTTATAATTGCATGAGCTTGCTAAAGCATATCATATAATATATTGTGATATTACAATTCTATTAAATCATTCAGTTAATTTCATTTCCTTCAATTCATTGATAAATTGCATTTGAACTTAAAGGTTATCACTTTATCAATTGTCTTTATTAATGAATTAGTATTTCAACAATAGTTTTTCATTTTAAAGAATGAAAAATTGTAATTTACTATGTTACATATTTATTTTCATAAATAAATGTAAATAATATTTTATTTCTACAAACACAGACGGTATTGAAATAAACTGAGAGAGTGTGTGATCTGATTGGCTAAACGCTTGAGAGGTTTGCACTCTCTCAGTTTATTTCAATACCTTCTGTGTTTGTAGAAATAAAATATTATTTACATATATTGCTGCAAGTTATAACATCTAAAAACTACTGCGTAGTAAATCGAAAGATTTCACGCTGTATATTTATAATTAGAACTCAATGAGTTAAGTGTGAAGATATTTAAGATTCACGCTGGCAGATCTAAGTACTTTGGACTGGCTTGTATATATAGACAGACAAGTAAAGAAGAGAGTGGAACCGCTCTTTTCTTGTTAAATTCTCTGTCCCAGTATTTGCGATCTGATTGGCTAAATGCTTGAGAGGTTTGCACTCTCTCAGTTTATTTAATAAATATAATAGAAATAAAAATATAATGTATACATATATTGATTATATGTATGTGTGAGTAATGTATACTCATACAATACAGAATAAATAATACATACACTGTAAAACTTTATATATACTCCCTTGTACAATTTTCCATTGATTTTCAATTACATTAAAATCCAGAAAGAAGACAAATGTATGAAACATTTTATATTAAGCCTAACTTAAATAATTCTATGAATATTTAGAAAACTTCTATAAATTTAGTTAACAACTGGTCAATTAAAAATGAATCAGAAATTGTGTAAAGTAGTTATATACTTGTATAATACATGTATTTTTTATATTATATTGTATAGTCAATGAGTTTAAGTTATACTGAATCTCGATATGAAAAACCATTTTTATTGATGTTTTCTTTTGCTATTGTTGCTACTTTACTTTCATTATAGAACACTAAATGGTCACTAGCTGTAATAATTGGCTAACAAAATTGGGTGCGAGTTAATTTATGATAATAGCAAGGAAATTAGTTTACTGTTTAAGAGTTGAACAGGATCATTAGCAGCAAAGGAATATACACATTAATAGAAAAATGTTGGTGGTTTAGTCTGCAAGTTGTGTAAAGAAAGCATAGAAAATATTAGGCATCTGTTAATTGAATGTAAATGCCTCAGAGTAAAAAGGGTACACGTAATGAAGTTGTGGATGAATAAATATAAACAAAGTGATTATACCAAAAGTGGGTTAGTGGTTTTTATGCTGGATTTGTGAAAATATAAGAGGGGTTTAGATATAAAGACTATGGAGTTGACAAAGATTGTGTTGTGGAAATGGGATGGAGCGGGATAGAGAAGAATATGGGAAAACTTAGGGTGGGGAATGGAAAGAGAAGATAAAGTGGCTAGCAGGTTTCTGTAGGCATAGTGGCTGAGAGGTGCCTGACTCCATATAAGGAGAAATCATTGTGCATCACATCACATCAACAATAAAATGTGCTTAATGTTTGAAACAGCCACAGAACTACATGCTGTAAAAGGCATTTTATGTGAAATTATTATTAATATATTTATATAGCAGTTGTATATGATTTTTTTTTATTACATATCATAATTTGTATAAAAGAAGACCATAATGAACTTCATTAATTTCCATTTTTAATTATGTTTTTCTTTGTAATTGATTTTGGTTATTCTGGGTATGGCTAAAACTTCAATTACAACAGCAATAATATTTTTTTCAATAGGATCAGGGATAAATAAATAATGTTTTTTATAATCTTCATGAATTGTGATTATTTATTAAGGGAAATGTAATAAACTCTTATGTAAGCATTGTATAGCTTAATATATGAAATTCAAATTGAAATAATAATTCATCTATACAGTAAAAATAAATAATCCTCATAAAGTACTAAATAATAATCTATTCTTTAAGTTTTCATAGTTATAAGCTTTTGTTGTAGTATCAAAAACAGGTTTATTCAACTATGTTTACAATAAAGAAAAAATTATAAAATAACATTAAATTTGGCAATACATTTATAAACCATTAAATTACTTAATGTCCAATATTAATAAGATTCCATGTGGAATTTGCTATTAGGTGAGGAGCTAACTTCAAATCTCTTTCTTTAATATCTTTTAATTTTTGTAAAAAAATTAATGTTGGATCAGGTATAACAGACTTGAAGATTAGGAAGCATCTGACAAACCATAGACAGAAAGTGATGAAAGTTGCACTTCTTATAATTGCAAAATCCCCATAAGCAAAACCTTTTATGAGTGTGTTGATAACTGGATGTTTTGGTGTATACATTTTATTAATCAATATTCTACAGCCCTGAAGAGAGGAACAATCATTGAAAATGTGAAATATGGTATCATCCTCCCTGTGGCAGAGTGAGCAAACAGGGTCCAAAGATGAAAAACCTCTATACATCACAAGAAAGTGGCTTGTTGGAAGGGCATTAAGATTTAGCTTTAGAAGAAAGTCCAAATATTTTGGCTGTAGATTACATCCTTTATATTTCTTTATAATGACAAAGTTTGTACAGGTGAGAATGCTATGATCTGGGATAATTGTTGAAAAAAAAAGAAGATAGGCATCCCAATAACGAAGTTTCGTTGGTTTTATTTGAGTTAAAGGTGTGAGAATTTTTGCAATGTCAATTAAGACTTGTGTCAGCCAACCATCATTAATTGGAGGTGGAGTATCTGTAGGATGAATAGATAGAAAAGGTGAGTCATCAGGAAAAATCCCATTAAGTCTTGTAATGAGGTTATCTGATTTCTGTAGACAAAGAACATGAAGTGAATGCAGTGACAAGCCATTAAGTCTTGTTGGTCTCTGCACTCTTCTTAAGCTAATAGCAACAGTTTTACCATTCCACATTAATCTAGAGCAAAGAGAGTTTATATTCTGGATAAATTTTGATGAGAATTTAATGAACGGCATATAGTAAGCAATTCTGGGGAACAGTAACATGTTGAGTAGGGCTGCTTTTGCAAATAATGATGTATAAACTTTTGAAAGTGAATCAATTATTTTTCTTGCAGAATTCATGATAGTGTCTTGTATTAATTTCCTCATTACTGCATGAGAGAGACTCATTGGTAAGCCCAAAAATTTTTGTGGCATAGCTGTGAAAAGGGATGGAATGGATTTTCCAGATGAAAGTCTCCATACAGCAGATTTTCTAAGATTAAACGCAAGACCTGACTCTTGTGAAATTGTCAATAATTTGAATTAGTTTCGGTATGAATTTTCTAGATGGTAAGAACACTGCCACATCATCCATGTAGGATATGTGCTGAATGGATTTATTGATACCAGGAATGTACAATCCAGGAAGATTCATCTCTAAAAATTTAAGGAATGGATTTATATATAGAATGAAGAGTAAGGGACTAAGAGGAGAACCCTGTGGAATTGACTTGGTAGGTGTGAATGAGTTTGAAATGTTTCTATTTAATGAAATTGCAATATGTCTGTTTAATAGAAGGTTAGTAATGATGTTCATTATACCTGTGGGAATGTTCAGACCACTTAGAAGATGTATTAGTTGAGGAATTCTGACTGAGTCAAAAGCAGCTGAAATATCAAGTTGGACAACTACTGGCTTTGACTTTTTATTTTTTCTTGTATAATCTGTAATTAACCTGAATAGGTAGAGTGCCTCAGCTGTGGAACTACCTTTCTTTGCAAATTGAAAACTAGAGATAAAAGGCAGAATGAGATTTTGAATTTTATCTTTGATAATTGCTTCAATCAGTTTAATAATCAATGGAGTCATCGAGATTGGTCTAAGGTTCTCCAGAGGCGACGGGATAATAGCACTCTTAAGAAATGGGACCATCGCAATGAGATAGAGTTGATCAATTGTAAGGGGCCCTGAGGCAAGTAGATCAATCATTCTACTCACTATTGGTACTGTGAAGGCTTCAAGATGTTTGAACATGAATTTTGGTATTCCATGGATTCCAGCGTGTATTCTATCAGGCATGGATGAGAGTTTAGCTCTAATATAATCATTACTTATACCATGAATTGTCTCACAAGAATATATAGATGTATCAAGCACCAAATTATGTGAAACATCTACTAGCTTGCATTTATAATGATTTAAAATTTGTAAAATCATGCTATTACCTAAGAAAATTATATTATTCACTGTGATTGCTGATGGAATTTTAGACTTACTTTGAAAACCCATAGCCCACCTTATATATCCCCTTGAGAAGTTATGAGGTTTAGAGAGGTAAAGCCTTGCCTTTTTAGTAGCCAGATAGTCTATTAGGATTTGGTGCGTCTCTACATATTATTGCTTCAGGTCAATAATAACCTGTACAGATGCTGGTGTTGGAGGTATATCTTTCAATGTTGTAATTAAGCTATCTGCTTTCTTAAGTAACCCAATCGGCCCTTTATTCTTTCTGGTGTAATGAGAAATCAAAGAACTAAGAATATTCATAAAAGCAAACCAAGATTCAGCTGGTGGAAGAGCTAGGATGTCTATTTTTTTGAAAAAAATATAAGCTTCAGAGATAATCGCCTCTGGTGTAGCAGATTTTACAAAATTCTTATTGTAGATTTAAGGTGTACATAGGTTTGATTGGGTAAGTCTAATGTCAGATCAAGCATAATAGCATGATGATCAGAGAAAGGTAATGGTTGTAAAGATGGATTGATGAAGAAGTGCAGTTCCGGAGAGTAATATAATAGGTCTATAAGAGAAGAAAATTTCTTTGTATAAAATGAACATGCATCATGTGGGAAAAAACCCTGTGCACACATGAAATGAGAATTTAGAAGGTGTAAAAATTTTGAATTGAAACAGTCATAAGTAGAGTTGAAGTCTTCAAGAAGAATTGTAGGAAAAAGATTTGAGATAAGTCCTAAATTAATGAGATGTATTTGATTATGAATGAGCCCAATATCTTTGTTTAAGTAGAGAAAAACTACATTGAATTTGAAAGAGTTTATACAAATGGTTATAAAGATTAAATTAGAGTTTAAAAAGCTAATTCTGAAATTTTGTATCAGAGATTGGAAAGGAATAAGAAGAGCAACCCCAGCTGATGGGCTATTAGATGTAGAATAATGAAAGTAGCCTAATCTGTGCAATTTGTCAATTATCTTTTGATTTGAATTAATATGTAATTTTGTCTCTCCCAAACAAACTAAATGAGGCAAAAACTTCTTTGTCCAGTGAGCAAGAGCATCAACTCTTTTATCAGAGTTAAGCCCACAGACATTTAAGCCAGATATTTTTAATTTCATTCAATATATATAAAGAAAAAAAAGTTTAAAGAATTAGCTTGAGTCTAGATATTTTGTATATTTAAAAAAAAACCATTTAGAGTATGAGTGACGATTCTTCAATCTCATCATGTTTTTTATCAAGGTTATCTGTAATATTAATATTATGTTCAATATCCATAAGTTTTTGAGGAGTGACTTTTTTGTAGAAATCTTGTCCATGTTTGAATTCACTTTAGAAGTGATATCAGACATCTGAGATTTAATTAATGTTAATTTCAGATTGTCAGCTTTAAGTTTTTTGCTCTTGACATTTGTTTTGCACAATTCATTTCCAGAAGAACTTTTATTTGAGTCTGACAAATCCTCAGAAGTCATTGAATGTGATTTTTCAATAAAATTCCTATTACCTCCTCCTGCCTTTCTTTTGGATTTTTGATGAGTATAAGAATAATTTGTTGTCATAATTCCATCCGAATCAGAGTCCATTACGTGTGACTTGTTATCTATAATCATTTGCATGTCAGATTGTTCTTCTACAATATGGTTCTTTACAGGAAGTACAGGCAACAGAACTTCATGACTTTGTTCTTCTACAATATGGTTCTTTACAGGAAATATAGGCATCAGAACTTCATGAGCTTGAGGCTGTATGAATAATTCTGAAGGTGATTGTAATGTAGCAAGTATATTTTGATTTGAAGACCTATCATAGTTATGGAATTTGCTGTTTCTTCCCTTGCATTTAATGCAAATTTTAGCAGGGCAGTCTTTTATGAGATGTGTTCTTAGACGACATAGGAAATTATAAGAAGAGCTGACTCTGCACAATGAATTGTAGGAATTGAAGTAGGAGACACACCTTTAATCAGTGATAATTTAAATAGAGCAGAGTTTGTAATGACTTCAGTATTTGCCCTTTTTTCCAATATATATTTGAACTCTGAAATTGAACCATAAGGTTTTAATAATTTTTGAGATCATGTTGCCCGAAATTCAAATAACAGTTTCTTATATGGCCTGATAAGATTACTGGCCTGTTCATGTTTACATTAACCACTATTTTGTTGTTAATGATTTTAAGAGAATTTAGTAAAATGCTTTTCTGTAGAATATTATGACATTGAATTATAAGATACCTATTATTTGGGTGATTTAACAATTGATAAATATGAGACCATAATTTTTTTTCAGTAATTTCTTGGCAAAAATGATCAACAGGAAATCTAAAAAGATCTTTGTTTCTGTTTGTAACTGCCAGAACAATTGATTTTTCATTAGTGTAGTTGATGAAAGATCTTAGAAGCTGATCAGGGATAGATTCATTAAACTGAGAAATAATACTATTGATTTCATCTTGGTCTAAGTTAGCCACCGAGGCTGAATCATTATTAAAAATATTTTGCAATGAGGGAGATGTATCTTCATCACAAATATTGAATATATCATTATTAGATAAATAATTGTTATCATGATTAATTCCTGATGTATTACATGGATTTAAGAGTATATTCGCATATGATTCTTTTTCAGAGTTGCTTATAACTGAAGGTGATTGAAGCAGTGAATGATTTATCTCATTATCTGATTTCTTATTGGATATATCAAAATTAAAACTAGATTTAATAGTATTACATTTGTTATAAACAAATGAATCATTTTTAGCATTTGTAATATTATTTTTATCAAGTTGTGGGAAATCTTCTCCTTCCATAATGTCATCATTTTGCACAAAATCATTGGATTTATTTTGTAATAAAAAAATATCTTTCTTAGAAATAAATTTATTCATTTTAGCAACATTTTCACTTAATGATTTATTAAAAACAGAACTTTTTTTATTCTTTGAATTTCTTAAAAGCATTGTTATAACTTCAGCATTGTTATCGCTAACTTTTTTAACTCGACTATTTTTAACTTGATTATTTTTAAAATTTGAAACTATCTCTGTGACATTGTTATCATTTGATGAAAGTTGTTCAAACTTTTGGGATTCATTTAATAAAGGTAGATCTTTGTTATCAAACATGTTTTCAATTGAGGAAGAGAGAGAAAAAGATTTCTTACCATTTTTCTTCTTTGTAGATTCTCTAAACTTTGATTTAATAACGGATTACATATTTCGTTCTATTTCTTTCTTACTTGAGCTTGAATTCATTAATTCCTCTGAAGCCAGAGAACTATCTTTAAACATATTTACTGTGAAGTTTGTACAGCAAATAATAATCAAACCACTGGGGCTTGAAATTAAAAAATAACTAAAAAATAAGAAAAAATTGGCACTAATTATAAGACCTAGAATAAGGCAGAAAATATATATTCTGCGCCCTCTAGTGGTATCTAGTTATAAGCTTTTATTTACTTGTCATTGCTCATTCAAAAATTATAATCAAACATATAAAGTTGGGATAGGCATCTTTCTTCTGCCAAGGGCCATTTGGATATATATAATCTCATTCATGGGCCACACAAAATTATCGATTTAAAAATTTGCCTACTATATTTGATCAAAAATTTAATTAATTTATATCTAATCATTAATCCTAGGTAACTTTTTCAACTGGCAGATCAATTTCACCATTTCCTTTTAAATGGAGGCCATAATTTTTTATTGTATTTAAAATAAAATAACATCACTATGTCTGTCCTACATTTAGTTACAATTTTTATGAAACCCTTTGAACCTATCTTGCTAATATATTTTCTTAAATTTTTTTTATTTTCTGGATAGATTATTTTTTACTGCAGCTAGGAATGCAATCATTTATAAATTCCTCTTCAATTTTTTTTTTTTCAAATTTTCTGCTTTTTTTAAATAACTTGTTCTCACAGAATTTTCTAACATGTTTGTAGTTTTTATAAAAACGTGTCAGCTACGTGATGAAGCTCCTTTTCAAGTTTCCTATTTTAATAGTTCTTTCCCAACAATTTTGTTGTAGTCAGAATGTTTAATAAATAGTGTTTGTTAATTATGTGTTCTCTATTTACTGAAATACTTTTCATACAAATCAGGCACATTGATTTACTATTTCTTTTTTTTTTTTTTTTCATGTGTCAAAGCATCTGCCGGGAAGCGAATCGGCGACATCTGCTTATAAGGCAGCTATGCTGATCACTCGGCCACCAATGCTTGACAAAATATTTACTATTTCTTTCTATAAAAGTATATATTTTATTTTCCATTTCTTTTCAAATGCACAATATTCAACTTATTCCTATAGCCATCTTAATAAAAAAAAATTAAATGCAAAATAATAATAAAAAAAAGTAAAATTTGAGTTTTATTTTTCTAGTTATACGTTCGTCTGTGAAAGTTAGTATAAAAATAAACAAAATGCTCTTAGCATTGTAGATGAAATATGTATTCGTACAGACCACACAATGTATATATATATATAATTTGTTAGAATATTGAATCTCTGATAGTATGAAGTAAATTATTATAAAGGTTGGAGAGTGAAAAAGATGTTGTTGAGAAAATAAACATTTTATTTTATTTAACTTTTAATTCAATATTTGCATGTCTATTGGCAGTGCACTATGGGCATATTTAAATAGAAGTTTTATACAAGTTCATTTTATAAACATTCATGAAAATATCTTGGGCTAGATTGAGAGCTTTTGAGGGCTGGTCTTGGCTTAACAATCTCATAATATTAATGGAGAAACAAAGATATTCGGTTATAATTTTTTAAACAATTAATTAAAATATTAAGTAATAAATAATTAAGAAAATTAACAAAAATATGGCACTATGATAATTCAAACTTAAATACATTTTATCAATAAAATATAATTACATATAGTCTTATTAACTTGTTGCTGGCTCTTACTAATTCAATTAACCAACATTAACTTTAAACAGAATTGTTTCTCTTTCAATGATTAAAATTGCCAAATAACATTCCTATGGTAAAAAATTAAATAAGCTTAAGCCCTTTTTTCCTTTTATTATGAAAATGAAAAGATTCTGTATAATTATATTTTGGAGTGAATGTAATATAAGGAGTAAAAAAACAGCATATTTCAATGGGAAAAAAACAATAAAAATATTAATTATTACCAATTATTATTTAATTTAAAACTCATCTACAAATTGAAATATAATGTGCACATTGAAGTATCTCTTTATTAAGGATTTATTTCTCAATTGAGTCTTTTCTTGTACTTTTTAGAGGTTTTTTTTCCATGTTAGTTTTCTTTGTAGAAGATTCATCATTGACCCATAATTTAAGACAAGCACATATAAAGAATTTAATCATATTTTTCAGTCTAATAAATTTCAAGGTCATGCAAACACATAAAAAGAGTAAGTCATGCTCTTGGATGGAGGCAAGACTTGTTGCAGTTTACGTCAGGGCTATTCTCCCTCTTCTACAATTTCTTTAATGAACAGGTTACATTGATTGAGGTTTGATGATGCATAGCTCCTAACTAATCCTTAACACATTACTTTTTTAATTCCTTTTTAAAAAAACATTTTTCTTTACTTTACTAAAATTATTTCTCATTGTTTTCTTCACAGCTGAACTGCTTTTTTTTTTTTTAATAGCTGAATCAGAACTAACTGCTGCTGTTGACTTCTTCATTAGCTTAATCAAAAAATTTTGCTATTCTTTTCTTCTCCAACTGAATCAAGAATGACTGTTTTTCACAAAACACTGAGATCTACTAATTTACCCTAACCCTAATATTTTTGGAACAACCCTATATTATTCAATCAGATCTTTCTCTCTCATGATCAAATTAAACACAGAACACTTGGATTTATTTCTAAAAACAGATTATTTGATTATTTTTATCCTTTTTTAATTAAAAAAATCGCATCTAGTTGTTTTTTTCTTATGCCAATAGTAAGATAATCTTATACTTAATATTATTTTAAAAACATTGCCCTTTATTTTGGTGAGAGATAAAGAGGAAAAGAAGTATCTAATTAATTAAAACAAAATTTATCAAAAATGTTGAGACTGATTTTTTTTACTTTCCTTTTAAAACTTTATTTATTTATATCTCCTATTATTATCTTTTAAAAGTTAAAATTACTTTTCAATAACTTACTAAAGATAAATTTTTTTGTAATTTTTTTTTAAAATTAACACTGGTAAATAAATAAAATTATTGGAATTTTAATGGATACCTTCTTTCTAATCTATGCATAATTAGTAATCTTTATTTGAGTCAGTCTGGGATAGGGTCATAATGGTATGTACAGATTGTCTTTACTCTCTGAATTGCTATTAATCTTTCTTTTTATTCATACTTCCTCTCATAAATTAAGTTTAATTTTAACAACACTATTCTTTATGCTAGTTTTATCTTTCTTTTTTGGCAATTCTTTATTTTGCTAGTTGGAAGAGTAAAATCTTCTCTTCCTAACCCTTGTTGGGTGTGTTTCTTCATTATTTCTATTATCTGTTCAATACTTCTTTTGTCAATATAAATAATCATCTGGTTTATCTTATGTGATAGATTATACTTCATAATTTTCATTATTTGACCATTAAACATAGAACCAACACTTGGTGCTTTCAACTGTTATATTTGGTCTTGAACAAAACTGAATATAGATCTCTCTGCTTTCTATTCTATATATCTCTTGTAGTACTTGATTTATATTTTACAATATTTACTAAATGAATTTGATTTACATCCGGTTTAAATTTGAATTTGATTTTGAAATACATCACAAATCAGAAAAGTTTAATCTATAAGACCTGAAGTATAGGAATAAATAATAATTTTATTTTTGCAGTATTTTTCTGATAAAGTTGTGTTAGGATTTATACAGATACAGGGAAAATAAAATTGTTTTTTTTTTTTCTATTACATATATACATACAGTCTCAATGACTCTGCATTTCGAAAATATTTAAAGATGAAAACCCGAGTATCAGAAAGGGAATTGAAGATAAAATGAAAAAAAAAAAAAGAATCGTTCCATTTATTTAGTCTCATTATCTTTCTGTAAATGTTAATCCACAAATATGAACCAATTTTATCTTTAAAAAAAAAGAAATCCACTTTTCAAGTGTTTTTGTTAAATATATTTAAAATACGATAAAACCGATACATTTATATTCTATAATTTTATGTATAAAATATGTCAAAAAATTGACACATACAAAATCAAGTGATAAATTCACATTTGGAAAATCATACATATTAATAATACTTTACCACTAGTTTTGTGTTTCAAATTTATTTTAAAATGGTTTGTTTAAACAAAAAGTTATTGAATTTTTTTACATTTTTTTTTTTACGTTTTGTAGTTTTACAATTTTTAAAGTAAAGAGAAAATGTAATTATTGTTTTAAAAAAATCAGCTATCAATGTTTTAACATATGATATATAATATAAAAATTTAAGACAGCCTTTTTTTAAAAAAAAAATCAACTTTAATAAATTATTTATCTGTATATATATATATTGTTATTTAGAACAAAATTAATCATGGATCAGTTTTTTCTGATATGTGAATGACCAATATATAATTTCCCAATATGAATAAATTGAACAAGTAATAAAACATTCATTAATCATAATATGATAGTAAATTCTTTTCCAATATTGTTATTTCTCTGCAAATAAGAACCATGAAGAAGAAAGCAATGCTAGAATTTACAACTTCCAGATGATTTAAAGAAGCTTTATTTTAACTTTACTTTCTATTTAAATTAAAATTAGGCACTCACTTAACAATTAATAATTTGGATGACTAGACACCAGCTATCATAAAAAAAAAGTTCAAACTTTATTAGCTAGTATTTGCTAACAATTATATCACAGTAATTTTCTCTTTATTAAGTTCAATATTCTTTACATAAATAATAAATTACAGCATTAACTTTTAAGAATATTATTATTTGCAAATTAAATTGCATTTAACATTTTTAACACAGTATGATTATGTCTTCTATTGCATAGAAAATTACCGATAATACTATGGTCATTTCTATAATTTGCTTATATATACAGACACGTTAATTAATTCTATAATCTCTCATAGGTTTGCAATTAATGTATATGGATTTGCAAAATTAAAATCCACATAGATAGTTATAAATTGAGATACTGGTAAATCTCTTTGCGCTCATTACAATACATATCTGACAGCCAATCAGATGTCATGATAGCTGCCCAAATAACAACCAAACATAAACACATGACAAAGATTTTACTAGAAAAGGATGGCCATTCTTTTCTCGACTTTTTTTTTTTATATATCTAAGCCAGTCATAAGCATTTAGGTCTGGAAGCTTGAAGTCTTAAATATCTTTACAAATAACCCACTGAGTGTAAATCATAAACGTACAATGTGAAATCCTATGATTTATTATGTAGTAAATCGTTAGTAAATCATCCGATTTCACATTGTATGTTTATGTATTTAGACTCAGTGGGTTATTTGTGAAGATATTTAAAGCTTCAAGCTTTCAGAACTAAATGCTTACGACTGGCTTAGATATGTAGAAAGAAAAATAGAGAAAAAGGTGGCTGTCCTTTTCTCGTAAAATCTTTGTCATGTGTTTAGGTTTGGTTGTTATTTGGACAGCTATCATGACATCTGATTGGCTGTCAGATAAGTATTGTAATGAGCACAAAAAGATTTGGCAGTATCTCAATTTATTTCACTTTTCAACTATCTGTGCTTCGCAAATTAAAATATTATAGATAGTTAATAAGTTTTTTTAAACATTTTATACTAAAATCTGTACCAGGTATCATTTTAATATTGAACAATAATAAAATAGAATATCATTAAATGTTAAAGTAAATTTGCATTACTATAAATAATATTAGATTAGTAAAAGTACATCAGAACTTAGTTACTTGTAGATTCAAATTTGATTTTATTCATTTATAAATTAAATAGATGTGTTAGGTATACATCATTGTTTAGGACAATGGCATATGATTACACTGCTTATCATAGTGTATTTTGGGACCATAGATAGATTTGGTGATATCTGAAGTGATGATCTTGTTTTGTTTTAAGTATTATCTGAATAAATTAGGTTTTAATAAAGATTGTCATTAGTATTTTATTGTGTAGAGGACAATGTAAATAATTATGTATTGGAAGTGTTGTTCTTGCCTAGTGTGACCAATAACTGAGCTAAATAATTTCACCCAGGTTCTAACAGAGTTATTATTTGTTAGTGCATGTTTAACTCTATTATAAATAATATAAATCTTAAGAACTTTTCTTCATGATCTTTTTTTCCTCAAAGCAACTTTATTAAGTCACTAAAGTATGATCCACCTGTGCAGGGGCAATATTCTGTCACCTGCAGCAGTGGTAAATAGAGGCTATAATGATACATTTATATTCTACAACTGGGCAGTGGCTCAAAGCAATACAGCCACCTTGACCAATAGATTAGATATTACAGATATCTGAAAAAGAAAAATACGTTCGGAGTACAAATATCTAGAAAAAAACACCAAAAAAAAGTGACATGAATTATCACAGATCAAATTTCAGTCAATCAAGGGGATGCTACATCCATTCGAGGCAATTTCTATGCAGGACAATTGACTCTCAACCTACCTGGCATGTCCCCAGGCAGCACCCCCCAGATGCCATCTATGATCTATCAGCCAGAACTCACTTTAGCTAGAACCCAAACCCACTTCTTGGACAAGGTTAAACCACTTTGGCCCTCACTGTAAGTGGGTTGCAATTTATCTGGGTGTAACGTTAGGTTCAGCATATCCAGAACACCAACCAAATCAGGGAGGACTACGAGAACCTTGCCAGACCTTCCCCAAATATGGGTGCAGCAATAATCACCAATGGATCCTGCCGATCAACAAAACCTTTATGGCCATCACCTCTACCCTTGAGACTGAGAATTCAAGCAAAACCCAAAAGGAAAAAAAAGAGGCAATTAGACTCGTGGTTCCATTAAGTCCTCAGGGTTCACGATCCAGTTCATATTATATAATCTTGTTCTGAACTAGTTTGTGCAAAATTTCAATTGTGATTCTGCATTACTGATCCCATTGATTTTTTTTTAATCCAAGTTGAGTTCTAATTCTTGATTCTTAAAGTTCCAATTATAAAATCTAATGGTTTGTATTTAGTCTTTGGGTTTTTCTTAATAATTTAAATCTAAAGGGATCGAATAATTAACCACTTATGTTTCTGTCTAGGCCCATAACATCCTATAAACCCATTTTTATATTTAAAATGTTTTTTTATCTTCTAATTCACTTCATATAATTCTAAGTCAATTTGAACCTTTTTTTTTTTGAAAATTTTTTATTTTTTGTGGTGTCCCAATCGCACCGGGAGTGCCCAATAACTTTTGATCTAATCATCATAAATTTCTTTTTTTATACAGGGAGGTAACTTAAACCGTAATCCATAATGTTTAATTTTTAATTTGAGATCAAATTAATATTTAAAATACTTTGCTTTCCTGCAAAGTTTTGCTGCTTATGGCTACTCCCGGTTGGACATCACAATATCTTTATGAACAATTTAACATTTGAAAAACATTTTCCCATGGTTTTGATTAATCTTTACATCTGACATGTTTTTTCAACTGTTTTCCGTCCTCCTTGACTGGTTTATAGTTGTTGAAAGCAGTTTTATTTCTTGGTATCAGGAGTTACATTTGAATTCTCAGGAATATCATTGTTGAACATTTTTTCTTCACTTGTATTTTTACAGGTATTAATTTTCTAATCGTTTTAAATTAGTTCCATCAATAAAATTAGGATTTTTGTTATTATTTCCTATTCTGAGTTATTAGATTACATTTTAAGTTAGTCATTTATTTCCTATTTTGAGTTATTAGATTACATTTTAAATTCGTTTTCTCAGTTTTAATCTTGTTTTAATGATTATAGTAATTATTTATATTAGCTTTCGCTTGATTAATGATGGCCATTTGCATGGAATAAAACAATTGATAAGTTGAGTTATCTTGACTTAAACCTGACTTAAAATTTCTTGAAAAGGTGTAAAAAGTTATAACAAGTAACCACTTATGTTTTATCATGCATCTTCTTATCAACTCTCGTCTTGAATATGTCAATCCTCCCATTCTTATGGAGCCAATGAACCGTGAACTGCTCCCACTCACAATAGGAAATGACTTTTTGATGATCTTTTATTTTTATATATATAGTGTTAGTAGTAAGATGTAATGAGGTAGAAGATTTATTATTTTTGTTATAAAATAGCTACCCAATGTGACCGATAATGGTCATATACAGGTGGTGATTGTTATAAAATACCAAATCAACTTTAAGGCTGTTATAAAATGGCATTCTGTATTTATAGTAGATTTATATTGGTAAAAATGATTTCTCAATTCTGAAACATATTCAAGTTTTTATATTCTCATATCATATTATAATCAATATTCCATTAAAAAATTGCTACCAATGATGGTGTTATGTTTTATTCAAAAATATATTGATCATTTCCCAGCATTATCATTTTTATCATGTTGCAATATACATGTGTGGGTGTGATTAAATGGAGTAAACCTCTTACTCTCTCTAGCTACAAATAAATTACAGTTGATTAGCAAAGGATTCATCTATTTTTAAAATATTTGATGTTTATAAAGTTACTCTTGTCAACATTGATGGAAATTCAAAGTGAATTCAAGATGAAAATATGGCATTAATAATATATTTAACTAATAATTAATTATACTAGAATGAAGTCAAAAATAATTTTATTTTAATAATCAAATGAAGTTAATAAATATAAACATGAAATTTGTTTCCTTTTCTAAAAAGTTGTTAATTATTCATAGCCTAATTAGGTACTTTCATATTAGTCTTGTGACATGGAGTATGTATTAGACATGATGCACCTTTTCACATTCATATCAATCTGCTGATAACTTTGTAATCTTGTCATCTGACCAAAATAACCTGTATGCATATTCTGTACATGATATTTTCAAAAAAATTCATGAAAACAATGTGTACATGGATTTTTTGTACATGATAATTTCCCAAACTTTACAAAGATATCGGTAGGTTGAATATGCATGTGAAAAGGTGCAGTATATCTAATATGTGCTCCATGTCACAGAACTAATACTACTACATTTACTCAAAAAATATAAGCAATTTGGAGTGTAATTTACCAATATATATATTTATGACATTTTCACGAAAAAGTATCAGTTTCAGCAAAAAAAAAATTCACCGATCTTAAAAAGTACATTTATATGACTTTTTGCAAGAAAAAATTTAAAACATGGTTAGGAATATTTATTTATAACAATATTAAATGATATTAAACAGAAATATATATATGACATTTACACAAAAATGTATACAATTTATATTGATACTAAAGATATGAATTTCAGCAAAAAAATATTACAGATGCTATTATGGACAAAACAATGATGAAAGTATAAAATGTATAACTATGAGAAAGATATGAATTTCAGCAAAATAAGTCACTGATCTTAAAAAGTACATTTAGGAAAAAAAATAAAACATAGCAAGGAATACACATTTATAATAATACTAAATGATATTAAATGGAAATATATACAACATTTACATGAAAAAGTATAAAATTTATAATGATGCTAAAGGTATGAATTTCAGCAAAAAAAAAAATATGAGGCACCGTTATGGACAAAACAATGACTAAATTACAAAAATTGGCTAAAGTATTATTTTAAAAAGCATAAAATATATACATATATTGTACAATATAAAACAGGAATTGTCACAATGAATAAATCTAAGTTTCCTGTTGTATTTATTATAAGTCAATCAAAATTTCCAGGCAAAATGGAGAGTTCATATAAAAAATTTTCCCTGCAAAATGAACACATGATTTTGCAGTATATCCCGTGAATGGAATGTTGTTAGTAATAAGTGAATGTTGTTTTTTTTTTTTATTTGTAAAATAAGAAAATATAACTCTTATTAATTATACATATTGGGGACCAATTTTTTTAATTTTGTTCATTATGCAAATGAATGCATCATTATCTTTATGACATCAATGCTTAATTCAGCCAAATATGAATCCAGGTGTTGCTGTGATGTTCATTGCTGTTGCATAGTATGCCATTTCACTGAACCCCAAAGTCTTTCGATGTTTTGGGAAAGTACTATTATTTATTGACTTAAAATCAAATGAATATAAACGACAGTGAAATTGAAATGGACAATAATTATGAAGAAAAAATGCAATGCAAGTGAAATCAAGCTGTTGTCAGAATGAATTCTAGACAAAAACTGGGCAAAAAAAATTGGTTTTGGAAAAGAAAAATCAGACTGGAGATTGGATAAAAAACAAATTTTGATACGAGATCAGATAACAGCATAGCAGGGTTTACTTGAATTTATTTGACCTAATTGCAATGTTAAAAATTCATCATGGATTTGAAAAGATGCAACGGGTCTAATACATGTTGTGACACAGGACTAATATGTAAGTACCGTTAATTACACATATATTTAGCTACCATATATTCATGTTTATATATGCCTATATTTTTTTCAAATTTTACTTCATATTGTATTTAGTAAATTTTTTAAAAATATTTAAAAATTATTAAATATTTGCTTTAAATAATGTTTTTACACAATTAACTATTTTTATTATATAATATAATATAGGGTATATAAGCACAGACCTTCACACCACCCACCTCTCCACTCCATCCAATAACACTGATACACCTAAACACATATATGCTGAAAAGATAAATAATCACCAATATACGTATTTCATGCTAAACCAGCAATCATCAGTTGGTCCAGACTATCATCTTTACACACATATATAGTATAAGTGCTCAGATATATATTAAGATAGATATATATTAAGATAGACTATCCTCATAGTTTAATGGACAGGCTCCAATCCACTCTACACTCCAACTCTTCAACCGTCCATCCAATTGAAAATCTGATGATGGAATGCTCAAAGGCCACCCTGAGGCCGAGATTATTGTCACACCCATGTTTACCTAGTCAATCTGAACCCCACATGTACAGGACATAATCCATTTAATACATATGCAAGGATGGGCAGACATCTCTATAATGTAATAACTGAAACACAGGCTTTTTATATACCTGTGGCTATATATATGTAATATAGGGTATATGTGTTTCAGTTATTACATTATAGAGATGTCTGCCCATCCTTGCATATGTATTAAATGGATTATGTCCTGTACATGTGGGGTTCAGATTGACCTTAGGTCAACATGGGTGTGACAATAATCTCGGCCTCAGGGTGGCCTTTGAGCATTCCATCATCAGATTTTCAATTGGATGGACGGTTGAAGAGTTGGAGTGTAGAGTGGATTGAAACCTGTCCCTTAAACTATGAGGATAGTCTATCTTAATATATATATCTGAGCACTTATACTATATATGTGTGTAAAGATGATAGTCTGGACCAACTGATGATTGCTGGTTTAGCATGAAATACCTATTTTTATTATATATATTAATCATCTGTATATGAGTGTGTCCATGCTATAAAAAATATGTATATTTTTCTATTTATTACTGTTTTACATTTATTAAAACATATTCATTAGCAATAATACTAATAAAAAGAAATAGTAAATAAATATATTATTTTCATTTAATTTTGAATGATTCCTGAGCTTTTTTATCTATTTATTAAAACTTGTTGATTCCCCAGGCCACTATCTTGAATTTTTTAAAAATCTGCCTTGAGATACAATTTTCACAATAATTTCAGTTTTAATAATGTTAGAGCAAAAAACTTTACATTGATAGAAACTAGAAGAATTAAGAAAAACAATAAGTCTAAGACAAATAGTTATAACCATTTAAAAAATAAGCAAAAAAGGTAATTTCAACATCTGACATAATTAATACTTTATTGTTTGTTCAAAATTTCTAATTTATCATTAAGTATGTTTAAAATACATCTTTGTTGATAATTTCTTTGTATTCCTCACAAAATTATCTTTCAAACCATATATAATACTTCTTACCTGAGATAATCCATAGCTTCGGAATCTCCTAAATAAGTTGCATATGAATTCTTCATTTTTATCTTGTACCCCAAAAGTTACCAAATCTCAAAGGCATCTACAAGAAAAAGATTCATCCTAATAAAAGATACAAAACAAATCATTTCCAGAAGATGTATATGCATTTGTCATTATAGCAATTGGCTTCTTGTCTATCTAAAACTAAAAATTGTAGGCTACTGTCTTTATCACTGATAAAATGAGTTTCATCTTTTCATTTTATATATTTTTTTGTGTACGTCAGTTATGTTTTTATTTTTTATGCAATGCTATTTTGTTATATTTATTGCCCCACATAAATATAATTTATTTGCATACAGCTCATTTGATAGCTATAGACTTGAAAATAATGTGATGCAAGATGTGGCAATACTACTGATTCCATAGCATTAGTATCAAGGCACAGACAAGAATCAGAATTTGATTTATTACCTGCATGCAATTCCATGTGGTATATGCATAATCATTGTGGCTATTATTATATACACACCATTTGAAATCTCTATTGATTTTAAGTGTTTATATTTTCATATGGTATTATGCCCAGTAAATTTTGTGATTGCTTTATCAACTGCAATCTGCAGCCTTTCTGTACATTTAATTATCAGTTTTTAAAATTTACATTGCACTGCTTTATATATGTAACTCATTACTTGTTATACAAACATGACCCAAGATCAAACAGAAACACACTAATAGAAATATAAACATACTAATAAATTATTGAACCTTTTGAGAATCATTATGTCTATAAAATAAGGTTGCCTCAAACTTGGATCAGAGAGCCAAAATTACACTATACAAAAACCACCTTTGTTATATTTAAATACAAATTTATATCCTATATAATAAAGAGCATAAATGAATTAACATATAGTTTATATACTATGCACACACACCAATACAAATGCAAATTCATAAATTATACCATTTAAAAAAGTTTAAAATATGCAAAACATTAAAATTAATAACTTAGCATGATTACGTTTATATCACATTTAAGGCCTTGATATCTGAATTATCAGCTTATTTTTAATCCATCATATTAGCTTATAAGACTGATAAAGATTTTCTGCCTTTATCATTCCATGTAAATTAGTAAATTGATCAAAAAATAAAAAAAATTAAATGCATCTATTAATAAAAAACAAAAATAAAAAATTCAAATTATATCTGATTTTAAATTGTGATACATCATTTTAAAGATGGATTCAATGAGCAATGAATGATGGAATTTCTGTTGATGTCATCTTTATAGTTTTCTCACAATTTTAAAAAGAAAACAAAATATCAATGAATGAGCTGCATGAACGCATAATGCATATTAACCACTCAACCAATTTTATTCAATACATTATTATTAAATATAGAGAATGGAATGAAATGAAATTGTGAGGAAAGAGGGGTTATTTTGACTGTGCTAAAATGTATATAAAACGATTAAAAAATAATAAATATTAATTTAAAAAATTAAAATTGTGTAAATATCTGCTTAAGATAAACCATTTACTTATCTAAAAGAATTTGAGGAAGTAAATAAAAAAATGTTTTGTGAAAAATTTATTTTTATAATTATTAAAAATATCATCTATACTTTGTCTATAAAATTTTAACATTCATAATTATATATTTTTACTTCGTCTGAACAAACTATAATATTACAAAAGGAAAAATAAATGCAGTCCATTGTAATTTTAATCCCAGACTATATAAAATTGACTCTAGAAAATTTAATATTTGAGATGTAATAATTTGATTTATTTTAATTTATTAGTCAAATTAAATAAAATGAGGTTTATATTTATAAATGTAATATATAAGATGAAAGGAGTTTTTCATGAAGGTATATTATACTTCACAATTTGTTAAACTTAGGATTTGCATTAAAAAGCTGTCAAGCATTGGTGGCCTAGCAGTTAGCATAGCTGCCTTGCAAGCAGCTGGCCTGGGTTCGCTTCCCAGTCATCGCTTTGACATATACAAAAAAAGATATGTCATTTTGTGATTGTTTTTATTTAAAAATAGTTATTAAATAATTTTATTGTAGTTGGGAAATCAGTTTGTTGTTGGTATGTAAGTTTGTAAACTATTGATCTCTTTTAAGTTAAAATGATTCCTATCATATCACTAACCTAAAACAAACTTGACAAGAATAAATCATCATAGAAAATTGCCCAACACAATATTCCTGTTATCTAAGACATATTTTACTCCAAGAGTATAGTTCTTAAAATAAAATCTGAAAATAGTTTCAACTACCTACTATTTATCATATCGTAATACCGTAATATGATATGAAAGACTGATAAAAGATATTTTATTTATAATAATATAATTAGGCATAAGAATTAAAAATTAACAATTTATACAAAATAATACATCTCCAAATGTACATCCATTCATCCATATAATTCAGTAACAATCCTATACCAAATGTTCATATTACCTTTGTTAACACTATACTGCAATTATATTTTGAGAGCTTAAATACCCATATCTGATACATATAAGTTATAAACAAATAACTAGCAAAACATCATATGCATAAAGAAAACATTGGACAGTTTATGAATCTTGAAATCATTTATTCTAATGCAATCTTCATAGTATTTCAGTTCAAATAATGATTTCAATATAATCCAGAATATTTTTTTAAAATAAAAATCCTTAATGTTTTAAAGTTACAAATTTATAAACTATTCTTTAATAACTAAGACAATAAATAGAACACTGACACAATCTAAGGCAATATGGAGTTTAGATAGCACATTTTTCCTTTTATATATCACAAAGCATATACAATTTCCAATGCAATAGAGCGTTCTTTAGCAAATGTATTTTTTAAAAAATAAATGCCAAATAATGGTTGAACGTTTCATATTATCCTTGAGAACAAAACACAATTTCTGGAAATGCAGTAATTTTTACTTTTCAAAATTATAAAAGCATATTGTTGTCAAAATAGTTTATTCTAAAGACAAGTTAAATATATTCCCGATATTTATAATTTCCAGAGTTTACAGCTACTTTAATTATCTTTTTTAAAAACATTACTTAAGTAAGCATATAGTTCAAATTTTAATTATTTCCAAAAATTTAGCATGATAAAGAATAATTGTTATTAATATTATAACAGTAGAGTTAGATAAGCTTGATAATTAGCTTTAGGATAAAAGCTTAATAAATTATTCATAAAGTCAAACATCATTGCTTTATCAAGGATATCAACTAAATAATTTTTATTGCACACAATAAATTTGAGAATTGATAATTCTTCAAAAATAATGTAACTTTACATTAGGAAATCCATGTCACTGTATGATATTTTCTGCTTCTGGTAAAGCAAATTGGTGAAATTTCCTAATTGTATATTATTTGAAGGATATAATGCAGTGAAACAAATGGGCCAATTTGTAGGAGGCTTAATCATATTTCTTTATTTTATTTTATTTTAGAGATACAATCAATCAAATAAAATAACAAGTCTTTTAGTGAACTAGTTAGACAAGTAACAATTAATGATTAATGAAGAATAACGAATAAACACATGGCAAACTATTTTTTTATAAATGTTGTTGTCCTAAAGAAATCAATGATCAATAGATTTGGGGTGGTATTAATGATAATTGATATGATCTTAATTAGTTGTCAAAACATGGTTTCTAATAATAGATTTTATTTTTAAAACTGTCTGGATTTCTAAGCATAATAAATTAATATTATACTAAAGATAATATTTATTATTTAATGATAAATGGATGATTAAAACAATGATAAATGATTTAAACACATTTTTAAGAAGTTCTCAAAATATAAAATATAATATTTTAGAGAATAATAAATTTTAACAATAATATTGTAATTTAGATATTATTAAATATTAACTTTTTTAAACCATGAAGTTTAATTATATTCAATTTCTTTTAAACTTCTCTCTCAGTCAAAATAACCATTTGCATGTATGCACACTTGTAATATTTTAAAATGTTAATTAGAAATGTTTAAATAAATTGTACAATCTATTTTTATTATAAAATGCTACAGAAATAGTATCATATTATTTAAAATGTTTGTTTTAATGTAACTTATTTATTTAATTATTTTTTTAAAACTACATCTGGTGTGGACTTGCATTTTAAACTAACAATGAATCATATATTAAAAAAATTAAAAATTTATTGATTTAAAACATATAAAATTATGAAATTGTCTTAAGTCATATTTTAAATTTACTTAAGTTTTTTTTTTATTTAGACCTGTCTAAACAAATAGCCTATAGCAACAGTTCCATAGTTAAAATTTAAAATTTAAAACTATTCACCATATTTGACATATAAATTGATTTATTGGAAGAGAAATAATATATATATATATATATGTCCACATTATACACATACATGGTTCTTCAAGCAAATCTTAAGGTTACAATATATATATATATATATGATTTCCTACTTTTTTTTAATTCAAAGATTAGATTGAAGCCAGAATTAAATTTTAAAATCAACATTTAATACATGTAAAGAAAATACAATTGGTTCAATTTTGAGACACAGCATTTCAACAGATGTTAATATGATTGGCAGATTACCATAGGATTTAGAAATCTTTGTAGATACAAAAGTTATGCAGCAATACAATATTGATATTTCAAAAGGATTGGTAAATGGAAATAATGGATTTATCACTAATATTGTGTGGCCCCAATTTCATGAAATACAGATTATGAATCAGACATATCTTCAGTGTGTGTTAACATTGGAAAGCATGGAATATGTATGATACTATCAAAATCATTATAATTCCCTGCTAAATTCAACTGTGGACCATCTGCTAGAATCATTGCTTCTATTATTTTTCTCATGGGTACCTATCATATATAAAGTGCAAGGTTGTACTGTAGACAATGCAGTTAGATACTTGGAACCAAATCTTTTTGAAAAAGGACAAGCATATGTTGCATTGAGTCATTTAAGATCCTTTTATTGTCTTTGAATAGAACAATTGGGATGATCAAAATTAACTGCAAAAAAGCCATTTAATTTAGATAATGTTTAAATACATCCCATAATGAACTCACATAAAACCATTAGTATGACTTAACTAAAGTATTTACATTGAAAGTTGATGTAGTCAGTATACATCTTTATAAATAATGTTAATTTGATTTTAAAAAAAATTAAAATAGTAGAATTTGTATAGAAGAGAAATAATTTAATTTACCTAAAAGTATAAAACTCGAATTATTATACTAACCCAGTAATCTTTAATGGGAATTTTGAATACTTAAAGATAACTTGTTTATTGTTAATGTTATTTTATCAAGATATTTTAAAATTATTATTTGAGAGAATAATGAAAAGTATTCTTTTATTAAACAATAGAATAAAATGTCCCATCAAGAAAGAAGTGATTGCGTTTTGTAAATCAAAAACAATGGATTGATAAATAAGATATGTAAACCAATATTAAAATTTATAATGTAGCACAAAACATTGAGGAGCTAGAATAATTTATGACAGTTGTGTTCTAAAAAATGGCAACTTTCAACAATAGTGGCCAGGTTTTTATAATCTGGACATTGTATTGTGTTGACTGTTTATATCTAAAGTAAGTCTATTACATATATAATAAGATAATAAACAAAGTTGAGATACAACATATGATAGACAGTGTTTTATATTTAAGTGGAATTAAAGAGCAGAAAGTTTGTGTTTATAATATATTCAAAACCAAAGGTTTTTAAAAGTTCTGGTTATCAATAACAATAATATTTGTTTTAAAGATGTAGAACTATAAATATTTGTTGAATAAAAATCTATGTAAATTAGATTTATAAAACAATTATTTTCAACAGAGTATAACATTTAGGTTAAAATTAGAATTATATAGTTGAAGATTTTAGTTTAGGCAAGTCAGAATATTCATTATTGGCTAATGATAGAATCAAGTGTCAGAGGACATTCAACAATGAAAAATAACAGTTGTAGAAATAGATTATGAATTGGCAGAAGAAGACCTGAAGTCCTTCAAACTTATAGAACAAAAGGTATCTACAGACATGACACAATAATAATGGTGTCTTCTACATTTAGAAATTGTTTGTTTGTTTTTAAAAATAAATAAACACTTTGTATACATGATGTTTAAAAACAATTGATTATAAATCAATAGTTATTTATTTTTGATAAGGGAAAAAATCCTCTTTTAAATCAATACATAGTTTAATATAGCACTCTTAATATAGGACAGTAAAGTAATATTAAATTTACAGGAAAATATTTACGTTCTTTGTAAATGTGCATCTTTATTGTGAAACAGTGTTGTTCAATGTCATTTTATAGTGTTCCTATAGTTAATAACTTTAATCATTATATATATATTTAAATTATAAACATGAGCATTTTTTCAGTTATAACATTTTATAAGTATATGCTTAAAAATAACTTTTAGAAGGTAGAGGGTTAAACTTTGAAACTGTTCCAATGTAACTTGAAGTTAATTTAATAGCTAATAAAATTTAATAAATATTTAAGTTAAAAATACACAATGAGATGGAATAAATAGTGCTTATGATACAATATATAGATTGAGTTTATTATTATCATTAATATATTCCCTTTTTCTATATTATAAACAAGTATTTGCTATATTTTAAATATTTATTTTTTAAATATAAAAATAAAATGAGAGGTTTTTTTTTTATAATATTTTATTGAATTTGCATTTAAATTGATTAAAATCTTTAGTTTCTAATTTCATATACAACAATAAAATAAGATTTATTTTTTAAGTTTTTGAATTTATGTTTGTTTAATATTGTTAACTATGCAATTTAAAAATTTTTAAGATATTTATTTATTATTGGTTTTATTGTTAAGCTTTCATGAAATATTTTTGAAAGTGCTAATGAAGTTTCATTAAGCTACAAATTCATTTTGCAGACATATATATGTATACAATTCGAAAAAATTGCAAATCATTGTTGGCTTCTGTTTTGCTGTTTTTGCCTTTTTTCTATCAAATGTAGCATTCTATTTACAAAATTAGTTTAATAAATGATGCTATTATGGAAAGCTTAGCATAATTAATAAATAAAATGATTCATTTGTGAAATTTATTTGCTGTTATTCCAAAGAAAATTTATAGCTACTAAATATTTTTTTAGTTATTAAATTTTTACAAGATTTGAAACTTTTCTCTTAAAATATATGTATATCATTAATATATATATATATATATAACTTTTTTTAATATTTATATACATATATATTTTTAAATGTCAGCTTATATTCAAAAACTTTAAATGACAATAAAAAAATAAAATATAAATAGATTATATATATATATAAAATAAAAAAATAGTTAATCACTTTTTTCAACATTTGTAAAATAAAATTTATTTTTAATATAATTTCAACCACATAAATCAAAATGTTAAGAAGTGTTGTTGACTACTGGTTATCACATGATGTATTTTATTCTGTATTATTTTTTTTTTCAAAATTACTGGTGGTTATCTGAACTTCAATAATATATATTGTTATCCTGTGCTTTTGCACGTTGTCTTTATTGAGTACTTCATCTTGTGTATTTATGCTATTCTATTCTAAAAAAAGGAAAACATAAAAATAATAAATAGAGAAATATGATAACATTTATTGTGTAAATTATGTTATCTAACTTTTATGCATTAATATTTTTACTTTATTTAGTTCACTATGAGTATGAAATAGATAATATCTTATAAATTAAAAGCTATTACAAAGATATAATTCTAATAGTAAAAGATGTATGCTTTAGGTTAAAAGTTAATATTTAATTTATGTATACTTTAGAAGAGAGAAAGTTAGACAGAGTTAATTTTATAGTTAAAATTTAAAAAATATTGGCACATAGTTTATGAGTATTAAAATACAATTATTTAATTGTTTTTTAGAATAATTAATAATTTGATTAAGTTTTTATTTATTTGGTTGATTTTAAAAAAGTGTCTTTGAATAAAGCTTATTAATTTTATTTAAATAATATTAAATTGTTTAAAGAAATATATGTTAAATATTAAGATAGATTCAATTTAGAAAAATGTAATTTCCTATATACATGTGTGTGTGGGAATCCATGTGCATGTGGGTGTTTTGGATTTCTTGGTGTTAATTGCTAAGATATTTAATTTTAAGCATTAAATATTTGAAAATAAATATTTACTTTAACTCAGACCTAAAAGGATTAAAAATTTAAATAAGAATTTCTGGTAAACTTTAATAAAATAAAAGGTGGTATTTTGTTTTAAAAATGAATAAAATAATATTTATAATGAGATAACAAGAAGCAGACGATGGAACCTGATTCACAAAATTCTGCAACATCCTAATAATTGTTATGTAATAATTGAATTTACCCTTCTTTCGGAAAATTTTCAAATATCTTGATGGAAAAATTATTTGCAACATTAACATGAATTGTCCTACAATCTTGTCAGGCACGATCAAGAATTGTTACCTTAAATATAAAAAAATGATTTGCAGCAATTACTTAAGCCCTATGGTAAGGTCTTAAATTTTAGATACCAGATGATTAAATGGGCAGACCTTCCAGTATATGCTAATACTGACTCCTTTGAACTCTCACTGAATAAAGAATCAATCCCCAATGACATTCCTATTCTATACTCTGTTGAGACTTCCCCTCTTGTCATCGCCTTCCATGGATTCCTCCACAGTGTTTCTTCTGCCATCAGAGAAGCCATTGGTGAGGGACTGCCTGGCCATGATCTGTTATAGTTGCAAAAGGATTAAAAACAGAACACACCACTGTAAGTCTGTTCCAGTGGTGCAGACTGTGGATAAACCCATTATCAAGCCTGACCTTACAGCATCTGATGCTGTGAAAAATACCACCGATCCACAATTGACTTCTGTTGATGAAATTGCAGTTAACTCTTTACCATCTCCTGCTCACTCTATGTATGCATTAGATGAGTCCTTTGAGTCAGCATCTTAAGGCATAAAGAAGACATCTCATTTGCCTCAGTACACAAAAAGGAAAGTAAAGGAACTGAATACAGGTCTCAAATCTTTTGTGGGCAAAACATGCTCCAATAAAATAAACAGCCATAGTGTTAGCTCCTCAGTCACTGAATTCCATGTCTTCCAACAACCAGGAAAAAATGCAAGCCTGTTTCTAAGCCAGATAGTCAAGGAAACTATTGTGACATCCAATACTTATCCAATACGGACCCAGGCAAACCTTTTCAAACTCCTGTTTCTATTAAAGATAATAAATTGTGGCTACCTAAGATCTCCAATACAAAAATGCTAAACCAAAATCCATTGATGGCTTGCATTCCAAAGAGTCAACTGAAAAGACCTCTGGCCAGTCTATGGATTCTCTGAACATAGTGCTGGAGTATCTTCCATGGATGGCCTGCAATCTAGAACATCAGGGTGAAAGCCAGTATCTCTGCTCTTAGCAGGACCAGTGATTGCTTAGTGTGTCAACACATATACACTAAATGCTCATTCAATTATTCCCAAATTTCCACCACTTGTCCAATAAAACACTAAAATTTTCCTGTTGAAGTAACACCACATGAAGTGCAAAATATTGGGAGTTAATATCCAGGATCTGAATTCCCTGAATAGGGTGGATTCATTGACCAAATGATTTAAGCAATACTCACTACATATTGTATGTCTCTCTGAGATCAAATTACACAAATTTTCAAACTCCAAAATCCTGAACCTCCTTGGAAATCTTGGCTACTTTTGTCACTCCGTCTGTCCCTCATCTACTGCTGGCATGGCAATCTTAATCTCAAATAGTAGCCCATTTGAATTCTTTAATGTTAACTATATAAACCCACATATATTTGAATGTATGCAATTGTAAACATACGCTATATAAAATAAATGCTTATTTACATATGATTAAGTTTCAATTGGAATGACGTTTAGTAAATTCTAGACAATTTCACCCACGTCATTCATTTAGACATTGTATATAGTAATTTAAAGTGATGGTTCTATTCTCATGCTTTACTTGCCAATACTTCAGATTTGCTCATATATAAGCATTTGAGTTGTAGGAATAAGAGGATTCCTTTTTTTTATGCATAAGTACTATATCTTGTAGTGGTGAGAAAGTATTCATTTATTATTAACACTCGCAATGCATATGCACAATTAGCTTAAAAGGCTCATATTTGAATGTAAAGTCACATATAATTATTGCCACCCTATTCAACATTGCCTTCACTTTGAACAATATCAACATCATGCTTGTCTCCAACTTTTAGCCTACTATTTTTTTGGGAGAATTCAGCACCTCCTACCAGGATTTACAGCTAAACATATTCATCACCTTAATACAAGATTCATGAGTGGGGAAGGCTTCTTCCCACTGAAAGTCTTATACTTCTATACAAGGAGGTATACCTCTCTGATAGACCCCATCTACTATACTCCCAATTCTACATTTTCTAATTGATCTTTCACTTCAAGCTATAGCCTTCTCAGACCACTTGGCATTGTCTTTTAAACTATCTCTAAACCTTAATTAATGCAATATTCCAAGACTTAGCATAACCACAAGAATTCTGCATCACCTGAAGCTATTGTATCTGAGGCATACATATATTTTCACAAGATTCATACCCTTTCTCTGCCATTGGTTGATGCCTGGTTTTCCTTCATCCAAATTTTAATGTCCCTAATTTCAAACTATATTTCATGTAATAAAGGCCCATCATCACTCCTAATGGAACTCTAATCACTCAATAACACCCTAAAAATCTTCTTAATATATTCCCTATAGAATTCATAATGAACCTGAAATGCCAATAGAAGAACAAATAGTTAATTTTGGCAGAATATCTCTATCAAAATATAAAAAATCTTAAGTAATCTCCACAATTGTCCAGGAGCTACATTAACTGTACTCTGGGTCATAAAGACAAGAGACCCACTCTACCATCTATTATTGTGAGAAATAAATTGTATTCAGGATCTAATATGCTTCTCAAAATTTTTTCATACATGAAGGGGAAGTTCTCCACCCTCACACCTGACTCCAAGCAAGATTCAACTTTGGATTCTCCACTCTCTGACTATGCCATTTTTGGAAGAAAATGTTCTAGCCAAGTTAACCTTGATGAATTCTCTGAATCCTCCTGGTACACTTGTCTAAATTCTCTGTTCCAATCACATACAGTTTAATTAATTACATTTCTTCCAATATCTGAGACATCGGTGGACTTTATCCCATAGCTATGGTGCCATTTCTAAAGCACAATATAATTCCATCTCTGTTGGAGAATCTGCAGTCCATCTCTATGACCCGGCTGATGGTCAAAGCCATTGAGTTTTCTATCAAGGACAAAATTCAAAACAAAATTCTTCCCCTTATTTCACAATACCAATTTGTGAAAAGGAGAAGCTCAACTATGGATCCCATCAATTTATTTATAATCACTATTGACCATGTCAGATCCTCCAGGCAATCTAGGCTGGTGTTGTTCAGCTTGACATCTCTGCTGCCTTTGATTCTATCCACATCAATACCCTTTTAACCTTACTTGGCCAGAATGACATCTCTACTGGGATTATGGGATTATCAATATTATTAGGAACCTTCTCTACAAATGTGAAGTGAGCTTCTCACAAATGGGAACTTTCTCCTCCTTCTCCACCACATCCTCCATTCCACAGGGCTCGCACCCTGTTTTTCATCACTTACATCAACCCTCTGCTCCTTGAAATTGAGAGATTTCTTCCCGGCATCCATATCCCAACATTAAATACATCAATTCACCACATCACCTATATGGATGACTTTCACCACATCACCTATATGGATGACTTAGCTGTTTTCTTCCATCAATAAAGTTAATCTTCACACTTCTATTAGTACTTAAGGAGTTTTCTGATCAATCTGATTTCCAATTTAATATGGCCAATTTGTCTGCCTGGAATTTATCTTCTGATAAGAACATTCCTGGCCCATTTGCAGCAAAGCCTCAGAATTTCTAACACTTCCCTATATTTGAATCCACTTCTGCCATGAGGAGATCTCTCCAAGATAAGTTACTTCAATCTACACAGAAAACCATATCCTCTCTTTCCAAAGTTTACATGTCCATGTTTGCCAAGTTCTTCCTTATCAATATTAATATTTCTCAGAATATCCTATCTCACCCTAGTGGTCAATTTTAACAAGTCTTCATCAGGAAGACCCACAAGATATGCACTGATCTGATTAGAGAGGGAAAGTGCAACCATCAGCATGAGATGCCTACAGAAACACACAAAGCTTAATGGGCTATCCTTACACTCTATAGATACATTTATATTTCAATATTTCCACAACTCTTTCTACAGAATGTTCCTGTAGGATACTAACTCCTCACTCTTTCAGGAGATCACTTCCACAGACAAGTCTCCCTCTGTTAGAACCAGTTGGCTGGCAACCCTTGCATTCTTTATCTCCAAATTCACTACTATTCCTAATAACCCATACTCAATGAAAATTAATTTCTGTGAAGCTTAACTACATCCTTCATTCTGATGTTTCTGTGGGATCACCTCTCCTTTGGCTCAACAATAATCTGCTAATAAAGAAATTTAAGCAATGTTTCCTTGAGCCCAAATTTTTTTGACTTTCTGTTGAAGATAAACCTCAATGCCTTGCCTTCCTTGTACATTGCCAAGGTTTTTCAAACATAGATCCCAGTTGCACCTTATGCTTCAGAGAATAGGAAACTTCTCTTCACCTTTTCTGCCACTGCATTTTCCTTCAACTCTATAGAGACCTTATAGCCTACATGCTAAATTACAAAATGCCTTCCTTATCTACTCTTATTGACAATATACTATGTGGATCCATACCAGAAATATGTTCATAAACATTCTTATTATTTTTGCTATGGTACATCAGTTACTGGCTCACCTTTAATCAAGTTCTGGAACATCTGCTTGATTTATATATTGACAAAATGAAAAAAAAATTCAGTTGAGGTACCAGAATTTGGCCCCTTCCTACATCTATGATGACACATGACAGCTAATTGTTTTGCCTCCCTGAGGCTTATCCTTTTTATACCTAAATAGAAATCACCTATCCTGGAAATGATTAAGGGCTGATTTGCATGCATTCCTTTGGGATTGATTATAATTCGCCTTCTTCCTCAAGCCTTTTGCCCAGACCCTTAGTATTATGACATTGACTTCCATTTTGAAGAGTCAGATTACCTATTCAAAACTGTGGTTTTGCATGGACAAAATTTTAAAATTATCTTTGTATATTTTAAGACATGCAGACAACAAATTCCAGGCTCATTCCTTTGCCTCTATGCATCATATTAGTCCTTCTAGGTTGTGCCATGTGATGTGTCAATATTGAATTTCTACATCTCTGAATACCATTTAATGTATCCTATTTCTAATTTTATTATATAAGCTGTAACCAAATTTCAGAATAAAATATTTTATATTTTTATTAAGAAGAGGATTCAAACCATTCTAACTATGGTTAGTTAGTCCCAGATCATTTAACTTACTAATTAAATGTAGTGTGGAAAATGTTATCAAATGCTTTAGACACATCAAAAAAAATTGTTGATTTTGATTGTCAGTTGAAATGTGATATAATATCAGTAAATTTTATCATGTTTGTAGAAATAGATGTTCTCATTAACCCATACTGAAATCTGGAATAATTTTCTTCAGATAAATATGAACAGATCCATGTACCCAATTCAGGTAATTTACTGGATGTGATAAGATTAAAACTGATGTATATAATTTTTAAATCTATCTTTATGCTCATACTTATGTGTGGGAACTGCTTTAATAATTTTCCATGTATTAAGGAAAGTAACTTTTTGATAGAAAGATTAAAAAGGAATAGAAGTGCAGTAGCCAGAATATTTATGCATTATATATAAGTCAAGGTAAGTGTGACATAGAAACTAACTAAAGATTTATTTTTAGACTACAAAATTGATAATACTTGTTGAAAACTAAATTGTAAGGCAGAGAATCAGAAATGAATGTATGACCAGAGAAATCATATGGAGAATTAGAAGATGAAATATCAATGCAAAATTTTTTTTAATAAATTTTCAAAAATGTATGGGGTTCCAATACATATTACCTTCAATTCTTAATAAGTAATTTTTAAAATCCATTCTTTCATCTAATGTTGGTAACAGAACCAAGATTAAAAAAAACATTATAATAATAAATTTGTTGACTTATTATATTTATTTTATCCTTAACAGGTTTTATAAGATTAAAAAAAAACTCACTTATTTTATCAAATTTTGCAGCTGCTTTATTTGGATTCAAACTATTATATACTTCATTCTAAGAAGTATGACACAATTCTAAGTACAGATAAAGTAATCTTTTTTAAAAATCCATATCTATTGATGGAAAAAAATAGGGATACAGTATATCAAGTTTTAGAAATGGAATTTTCTCACACACACTAATAGTACTAAATATAAAATTGAGAAGTTTATTTAAACTATTGGTACAATAATTGTCTGTGTCAAAATTTATATAATTTATAGTCATTTAACCTTAAAATTGTAGCATTAACAAAAGATAATTACAATTACCTACTAGTAGAATGTCATCATCATCATCATCATCATAATAATATCATAATAATAATAATAATAATAATAATAATAATAATAATAATAATAATAATAATAATAATAATAATAATAATAATAATAATAATAATAATAATAATAATAATAATTTAATAATAACTATATAATACTATTTACTAATTTATCAAATTGGTCAATGGGTATTGTAGGATATATATTTTATACAAGAAACTTAATACAATTTTTTAATAAATTTTCAATCCATATACATTTATTATTTAATTCCATGTAACTCAAACCTTCAAAACAAATATTTGTCTTTAATGCCATTAAGGTTTTAGCACCTCTTTTTAAACTGGATGATAATGTATTGTTATGAATTATTATATATCTGTCATCAAACAGAAATTCACTCTGATGTTCGTCATTCAGATATATTTCAGAATTTTTTTTTGTTATAATTCTCTATAAATAAACTTTACTTAAATTCACTTGCTTATGTACAAAGATCCCTGACATAAACAATAAAGATTATTATAAAAAACAGCTATTAAAAGTTATAATAAAATGAATGGGAGCAGTTAATAAATAATCTTCGTTTACAATGGCCAAAGTATTTGGTTCTATCAAACCACTACAAATTTTGATATTATTATTATTATTATTATTATTATTATTATTATTATTATTATTATTATTATTATTATTATTATTATTATTATTATTATTATTATTATTATTATTATTATTATCCCTTTTATTTATTTGTTATTATTAATGTTTATATATGTATTTAATTACTTTACATTTTTAAATGTGTTAATTATCTTATTGATATGGCACATAATTATATTATTAATTTGTCATTTAAACTCATTATGTATTATATATTGTTATGGGAATACTGTAATTGGATTATGTAGTTATGTAAATTAATTGAATTATTATTATTATTATTATTATTATTATTATTATTATTATTATTATTATTATTATTATTATTATTATTATTATTATTATTATTATTATTCATAATATTAAAACTATACTGGATTATTCCTAATATTATTTATTTTATCAGTAAAATTTTTAACACAGCCACTATTACATAAAGATGTTATATATATATAAATATATATATATACCCGCAAATAAAAAATTGTTTTAAGAGCAAAACTGTATTGACATTAACAATATAGTAGTGCTTTGCATGCTTTCGATTGAAAATCATCATAAACATAGCATGCTAAGCACTACAGTATTGTTAATGTTAATGAAGCTTGCTGTTAATACAGTTTTTGTGTTTGTAAATATATTACATTCGTTGGAGATAAAATATTTATAAATTTTATTCTTTATAATTTCATTGATATAGATTTCTCAATTTTAAAACAATTTACTTCATAAAATGGAAAAAAATAATGCATGCTTAGGCAAAATCAGAATTATTAACATCAGAAAAATATTGGCCTGGCCCGGAAATATAAAAAGATTTATATTTTAACCTTTTATATTTCACTTTGTAACATATTATTGACATATCCCATTTTTTTCTTTATTATGTTTAATTATTTGATTTTCAGTCACATATAAACATAACCTTGTAACAAACAGTTTTAAATTTTTTTTTTTTTTTTGGTTAAATAGCTTTAAAAGTATGATTGAATAATTTTTCAGCTATGGGTTTTTTATTAATATCATCAAATCTATCTTTTCCTTTCATTTTGTTTTTATACAAAACTGATAAAACCTCTATTTTTCTCAAATAATTTTTCAACACCTTAAGTAATTATCTCTCTTGATGCATTAAAAATGTTTACCTCAGCAGCAATATTTTTGGTGTTTTTCATTTTTCAAAGAAGAAAAATAATACTTACATATTAGTCCTGCAACATGTATTGGACTTGCAGCTTTTTCACATTTGTATAAATCCACTGACAACTTTCTAATCTTTTGATCTGACCAAATCTTCTATAAGCTGATCAATTCGTGTCAATGGACCATGTGTACATGATATTTTTGCAAGATTTACAAACTTATTGGAAGCCTGAATATGTACTGAAAGGCACTGCTGGTCTAATACTGAAACAATTATTAAATTACAAAAATACTCTAAAATATTACCAAAAACATCTAAAATATACACATATGGTACTTACCATATAATATATAAAAATGTGATTGTGCATTTTAACGATATTAAAAATACGACTTTGTCACATAAAATATAAAATATGATGTGGAATATTCATTTCTAACAATACTAAAATATGAATTTCACCAAAATATTCGATTTTAAATAGTACATTTTTAAAAACAGTAAAAATATTGATTTGCCATACAAAAATATATAAAATATTCAAGTCAATTATGCAATTCTCACATGTTACCTTAAATATGGACAAAACAATCACTACATTACAAAAATAGTCTAAAATATTATCAAACAATTGTGAAATATATACATATAGTGATTATTGTGTAATATATAATAGGAATTTTCAAATGAAACAATCAATTTTCTGGTTCTACTTTACTATAAGTGGATAAACTTTTTTCCCAAAATAGAGACTAAAAATAAAATTTTTATTTTTCCCAAAATGCACACTTACTTAACACATGATTGTATTTGTGGTTCACCCAAAAATGATTGTAATCAATAGTTAATAATTATAGGCCTTCCAACAGTTAGAATATACCATGAAATATTACAAAAAAAAACAAACATAAAATATACACATATGGTACTATATGTATGGGAGAAATGCAAAGTTTTTGATCAAATTGGCATATAGTAGATAGTTTATTTGTAGGTATACAACTTATAGATATGAGTAGAAATACAGATAGACAGTTATGTATGTTCTTTATAGATGTAGAAAAGGCATATGATAGAATAAATATAAATAGATTGAGGGTAAGTTTTAAAAAAATTGGATTGAAAGGAGCTTTATTGGATCTTATTAAGAGTTTCTATGAAAATAATTACTATACATATCAATGGAAAAATATAGAACCAGTTAACATTAATAAAGGGGTGAAACTAAGACAAAGATGCCCTATGTTACCTATTTTTTTGTTATATTTGAAATGGAGAGAGAAAGAGCAATAGAAAGATTAGGAAGAGAGGAAGAGATATCATTAATAGGTGACAAGGGAGTATATACATTATCAGCTCTTTTATTTGTTGATATCTTTTTGTGCACAGAGAATAGGGAAATATGGAAGTTATGCTGAAGATGTGCATAAAGGTGGGTAAAAAGATGGGAATTAAGTTTAGTGAAGAAAAGTCAAAAGTAATGATGATAAAGTCTGGGAAAAAAAAAGAGAATTATTATTTGCAGATATAAAGTTAAGTGTGGTGAAAAGTTATAACTATTTGGAAATCATCTTAAGTAATCTGAAAAATTTCTTGGATGAATGGGAGAAAAAATTGATAAATGAAACAAAGAAAAAGAAAGGAATTAATAAAGAAACTGTTTTCATATAATAAATATGATCTAACAAAAATTGTATGGAAGGGAGTGGCAGTAGATTACTTAGAAAAAAACCAAAGAGAAGTAGGAAACCATACATTAGATGCAGATGTGTAGTCAGCAAAGGAGACAATTCAAGGAGAAATGGGATAGTCAAGTTTTTATATGAGATATGCAAAATGTAAAATGAAATCTTCAGTAGATTGCAATATATGGCTAATAAGAGAATAGCCAAAATAGTATTTAATTGGATTATGAGTAAAGGATAGGCAATAAGATGGGTGAGAAAGGTAGTATGAAGATTTGGATAAAGACTTTATATCAGTATACTTATACAAACTATGGGATGATTGTGTTATAAGAATTGTTGAATGTTATAGTTACAAGGAATGGCATAGAAGAATACATGCATTAATAAAAAATAGGGAGTTGGAGAGATGGAGAGCTAGTATGAAGTGTAAAGAGTTTATATATATATATATATATATGTGTGTGTGTGTGTGTGTGTGTGTGTAAATAAACAGGCATTGGATGTGAGTTAATTTATGATAGTAGCAGGGAAAGTAGTTTACTGTTTAAGGCCCAAACAGAATCATTAGTAACAATGCAAGATACACATAAATGGAGAAATGTGGCTGATTTAGTCTGCAAATTATGTAAGGAAGACATAGAAAATATTAGGTATCTGTTAATTAAATGTAAATGCTTACAAACAGAAAGGATGCAAATAATGAAGTTGTTGGAGAATAAATATAAATAAAGTGATTATACAAAAAGTGGATTCTTGGTTTTAATCTGGGTTTGGAAAAAGATGAGGGATTTGGATATAAAGACCATAGAGTGGACAAAGATTATGTTGTGGAAATATGATGGAGCAGGATAGAGAAGAATATGGGAAAAACATAGGGTAGGTAATGATAAGTAGAAATAAAAGTTAAAAACATGAATTTGTGGTGATTATGCAAATCAATCTATGAAGCTGAAGTATGTTCACTTATATCAGAACATGGTCTTCTAATCAGTTTATTGAACATTTTACATTTTTTAAACTTAACTGCAGAAAATATTTAATTTCTGAAAGACTAAAGAATTTTTGTGCTTAATTGTAGCCTTGTCAATTTTCTGACATATGTTATGAAAAAAAAAAAAGATATTGAAGTTTTTATATCATAAATCGGATTTGCCTTTTCAAAAAAAAAAGAAAAAAATCGAGCTAAAAATCACTAACAAATTATTTTTTGTAGTTACTTGCTTATACAATCCAATTGAAATGAATTTTTCCAATTATGGCTTCAATATCATTACATCTATTAAGTGGAAGAATATACTGGTTGGTTTTACTTTCAAAAATATTATAGATCATTTTAAAATAAAATATAACTCTTTTATTATACTTCTAAGTCAGCACAAAAAGGATTGAATCACTTTCACTTTATGTAATAAATTTATAGAATATCAGTCCTATTTGAATTAATAATTATATTATTATGATAAAATATATCTTTCAGTTTTTCAATTATGTATCAACACATTGTAACTTGAGCTGGATTTATTATCTGAGTCTGCTTTGCAATTGACCCACAGTCTTAAGTTGATAACTATTCAAGCCAAGGTGGCATAAAAATTTCTGAATCTAATAAAACACCAAATTTCTCTGAGCATTAGCTTATAAAACCAATTGTTTTCTATATAACATACATGAAGAACATTTATAGATTATTTCCTGAATCAGTAATAACATAATCATTACCATTCTGTACATAGATAAAACAAGATGATGAGTCCTTGTTGTTTTTTTTTTTTTGTAATCAATTCAAATTCAAATATTCAATTATCAAATCCATATTTCATTTTAATCTTTTCTATTGGCCACTATTTTAAAACTGTTAAATAATGTTTGAAGGTATACTTGTCTCTGCTTAACACCGATATTCATTTTAATGATACCCATTTCCATTTTCTTGAATAATGCATAATCTTATAATATTTTAAAACAGTCATATAATGCAAATAAAATGATGAAACATTTATAAATATACATATAATATTTTTTTCACTTTTTTAAAAACTTGTATTTATTTATTAGTTTAGCATATTGGATTTTTTTTGACATATTAAATCTTTTTAATAAATATCTGTAAATGATTTTATAATGATTTACATCATCAATAAATATATCAGATTTACTATATTACATTAAAATAGTAGTATAAAAATATTCAGGTTTATATAATCACATAATTTTTATATGTCAAAATACTCAAATTAAATTTCCAATTAAGATATTTTGATTTATATTTTTGCTTATCTATTTTTTTTTTTTTTAACTTTATTAGTAACAAAATATTTACAAGAATTAGTATATTTACATTAAGAGCTTTTTACATTTTTTTTTTTTTTAATTTTAATTTCTTAGGATGTTTTTAGAATATAATGATTTAAAACAAGATTATTACTATCATGGCATTAATGAGCAACTAAGGAATACATTGCTTTGCCATATTTTTTCTATTTTGTCATGGAATATAGATTTAAAGTTGAATCCAAATGTAATTCCACATAATACTTTAACAAAATTCTCATGAGAAATTTAAAAATGTTAATTATTTAAGGAAAATTAATATTTAGTATTATTTATGGCTAATACACATACCTTTTTCATGTTAAAAACATTTTGTCATAAAACTATTATTAAATAAGAATTTTATTATGCTACAATATAGATGCATTTTTGCAGAATAATTTTTTATTAACTTTTATGGTCACATATTACAAAGTTATTAGTATTTTTGAAAAAAAAGTGAATTTGGTTTATAATACTTATAGTATCTCATATTTTGTTGATTTGTAGTTTTTCCATGAGAAAAATTATAACCTGATTTTGATTGATATATTTTATTGTATGAAGTGAAATATTATTTTTTCCATCAAATTTCAGTTATATGAGAAATAATAGATTAATATTAAATAATGCTCGCTTGATGTATCTTTTTTTAAAATAAAACTTGAACATGATTTTTTTTCCAGGTGAAAAGTTTATATTAATTATTCAAACCAAAATTTTGGTTTATTACTGATAAAAGTTGTACATATTTGTAAAATGTAATAATAAAATTTTAACCAAATGAATATATATATTTGTATATGAAATAGCATTAAAAATGATTAAGGTCTCGCAAGCTGAAATAAATATAACAAATCCACCACTATAAAAAGTAGGACATTGTTATCTTTATAGATCACTGACATAAAAGTAATGAGTTTGTTGCATTTATTTATAGCTAGAAAGAGCTTTGTCAACTTCATTTCTGTTTTATATATGTTAGTGGTTTTTTTTTTAATGTTAAATATTAATTTAATATTTTTACATACATTTAATAGATTAGATAAAATTCTAACTGTAATGTAACAGGGAATAATCAATTAAAACTTGTAGTGGAAACTGACAACATACTTCCTTGTAATAGCATTAGTATGATCTATGTTATTCCAATAGTAGGTTGGACAACATGCTTTCAGTTTGCAACATCATTGCATAAGTTTTATTTAGATTATTATTTGCTAAACATTCTCTTATATTTCAATGTTTCTAACATATATATTTAAAAAGTTTAGTATTTTATCTATATACTTTTCTTGATATATAATGCTGAAAATAATAATGAATGAGTGTGTATATATTTATTTGTTGACTTCACATAAATCCATATAGAAGATATAAATATGAATATATTTTATTGTTGTCATATTTTATAATCATAGTTCAAAAATGAAATAAAGTAAAAAAAAATTAGAGATAAATGAAGTTAAAATATGCTGCTGGTTTCTTTATCATCTCCAGTGAGTAAATCAACTGAGAGTTACAAACTATAATTCAGAAAAAAATAGAGAGAGAGAGAAGACTTGCTATGTAAATTATTGTGAAATATTTGAATAATTTAATCTTTCTTTTTTTTTTTTATTCACAAGGATAAAATAATTTACTTTTGAAATAAATTATTTTGATTTTTTTAAAGTTATATGCAAAAGAAGTGAGCAATAGACTGGCTCAGCATAGATATATATATACAAAGGCTACAACTATATATATATATATATATAAGGCTACAACTAAAGGAGAAGGCAGCTTAGTATTTGCTGATCATCAGCAGGAGCAAAGCCATAGATTTGAGCCATCTAAAGCTGACATTGTATGCACAGAAAGGAACGATGTCAAGAGGAAGATCAAAGAGGCATGTTATATCACCAGTGATGCCATGTCAATCAACAGAAAAGACACGTGCTTCGTGGTCTCAAAAAGGTGGATGTTGTAATTTGCATGCATTTGCATAGGATCAACAGCCTGTAAAAGGACTATGATTATGGAGCCGTAAAGGCCCCAAAAGCGCTAAGTCCATAAAATAGAAGCTTACTAATAATAAACTTATAGTTTCACCTGAGTTATTAATTTTAGCTTTTCAGTAATATAAATATATGTTTATGTTGTTATAAAATGCCAAAATAGTCTTCAATACACCATTGCAAGGCAATGGCCTTTGTAAACACACTCTAAAGAAGAATAGTAAGAAGAAGCATACTGTTTATCAGATTCCCTATAATGAGCAATTTTGTTGCTTTTTGCCTGTATCAAATAATAATTGAATAACTAACTGAATTGACTGGAGCCAGCTATCTGAAAGAAAGGAAAGACTGAATCTTAAAAAAAAAAAAAACTCCGAACTACCTAGCCTGTATTCACACTATAAACATAAATATGATAGGCTCATTTTATATATTAAGAATTAAATTTTGCGTCATCAGTTTTTATTTTGTTGATTTCTGTATACTTCCCATTTTTTTTTGCACGATACTTGTTTTCTTTTAAAAAAAAAAAAAAAAAGCCTATGAATTACATTTGTCTTTTTGATAAAGTTACTTCTATAGACCTTGTACTTTTTTGTATTATACCTGATAAGGGTGAGTATTTTTGATGTTTCTCTTGCAATTTGATGTATTTAATGATTTTAAATAGATGGCAAATTGCAATCTCAAAAAAAAAATGTTTTTTATTAACTCGTGTTTTATTCTAGATCTGCTCAGTGATTTGATTGGCCAAAACAAATGGGTAATACAATCCTTGAATTTCAAAGATGTGAGAGAGTATTTATAATGTCCAAGAACTATTTGGAAAACTGAAATCAAACTTTCTCAAAAAATAAATGATAATATAAGCATATCTTTTTTTTTTTCATTTTGTTCAAACACTTGAACTAGTATTCGAAAAGACAGACCAAATATTATAAAAATCTAAGTGAGGAAAATACTTAGATGAATATTCTTTAGCATATTTTGCCATTAGAAGTTATTAATTTTTAAACTGGCTTTTAAATTGAACTTTCTAGTAAATCACTTTTGGTTGATTATTATCAGTTTCCAGGAAAGTCATCCAATATAAGATGGCATTATCATGATTTAAAGCAATATTTGCACTAAGTGCAGTGATATAGCAAACATTCAAATAATGGCAGCAGGGCTTTAATATTTTTTTCTGCTGTGGAGTCTTCTTAATTAAATTGCATGACAATTAATTGTGATTGACTTAAATATTTTAATTTTATTGTAACCAGTTTTTTTAATTTTCAAGCAAGATGGAGGCTAGACTGAAAAAGAAACATTTCACTCTTCTTTTTTCTCTTATCTATTGGTAATATTCTGCATTTTAGATTTTCTCAAATTTTATATTTAACAATATTATTGTTGTTTGATTTTTTTATATTTATTGTCTGTCAATGCAATCGCTTGTTAAATGTTTTTTCTGATGGGAACTAAAACAATACAAGTATTTTCTGACCTAATGTTGTTGACATTTTCTTGGTAAACCACTATCATTTTGGTTCATTAATTCTAATGGGATAATTTAAATATTACTTGACTCTATATGAATATTAATACTATTTTTGGGCATTCTTCTTTGAAACATTTTTTAATATTTAGAATGATGACATTATCCTTTTTTTTAATGGAGAGCCTAGGTTTTGATCTAGCTACAATGTTGGTAACAATTTGAATGGTTTTGAATATATTAACAATAAACTTTTTTAATGTTAAAATTATTTATTCAATATTTGCTGAAGTCTTGTTAGTTGTTGACAGCTTGTTTGCAATTTAAGTGCTCTTATTTTTAAATCATTGACAATTTAAATAATAGATCCATTTGCTGAAGAGCACTCCATAACATTGTTATTTTAAAGTTATTTAATATGTAATTGTAATATTCAATGGTATCCTTAATATGTATTAGTATATATATATATATATATACTAATACATATTAATGATATATATATTTATATATATATATATATCATCAACCATTATCAATCCACTGCAGGATGAAGGTCTCTCCAAGTTTAATCCATTTTCTCCGATCTTTAGCTTCTCTTCTCCACAACACCCCTGCACATTTTATTATTTCATCCATCCATCTCACATGTGGTCTCTTTCTAGGTCTTTTACAATCTCTTGGAATCCAGTTTAAAATTTCAATTGTCCATCTATTATCATCTCTTCTAGCAATATGTCCAGCCCAACTCCATTTCAATCTTTTAATTTTTTCAATAAGGTCAGTAACACCTGTTTGTTGTCTTACCCATATATTGCGTTTTCGATCTTTTCTTGTTACTCCCAACATACATCTCTCCATACTCCTTTGAGTGGTCTGAAGTCTCTGTATTGCTCTTCTATTAAGTGTCCAAGTCTCAGATCCATAAGTAAGAACTGGTAAAACACATTTGTTAAAAACCATCCTTTTCAAACACATAGGCATATTTCCTTTTAGTATCAAGTTATTTCTACCAAAAGCACTCCAACCAAGTTTAATTCTATGATTAATTTCCTCCATTATGTTTCCATCTGTATTAATAATCTGACCAAGGTATTTGTAACTGTTAACTTCTTCTAATTCTTCATAATCAATCTTTATTTTCATATTTTGAGCAAATCGATTAAACATTACTTTAGTCTTTTTAACATTTATCTTTAGTCCTACTTTCCTACTTTCATCTGATAACTCCTGCAACATGTCCTGCAGCTCTGAAGCATTATTTGCAAAAACAACTACATCATCTGCGAAATCTAAATGACTTAAATACTCTCCATTTACTTTCACGCCTTTAGTTTCCCATTTTAATCCACAAAATACTTCTTGCAGCACTGCTGTAAAGAGTTTTGGAGATATGGAGTCACCTTGTCTTACACCTTTCTCAATGTTGATTTTTCCAGTATCATTATGTAATTTAATTGTTGCTGTTGCATTTTTATAAATATTCTTTAAAATATGACAATATCCTGGATCTATACCTTGATGATCCAATGCTTTAATCACTGAAGAAATGTGTATAGAATCGAATGCCTTTTCATAATCTACAAATCCAAAACTTAATGACAACTCATATTCGTTTGTCCTTTCTATGACTTCTCTCAATACCTGGATATGATCTATTGTACTAAAACCACTTTTAAATCCAGCTTGTTCTCTTGGTTGGTGGAAATCCAAAGTTCTCTGTAGACGAGTTGTAATTATCTTGGTAAAATTTTTATATAAAACTGATAAAAGGCTGATAGGTCTGTAATTTCTAATATCTTCTTTATCACCTTTTTTAAATATTAATATTATTACTGCATTCTTCCAATCTTCTGGTACATCTTTATCATTTAGACATTTGGTATATAACTTTGCTAAAATTGTTTCTATTTCTTCACCTGCTTCTTTTAATATATCAATTATAATTCCATCATTTCCTGGAGCCTTTCCTTTCTTCATACACTTAATTGCATGTCTCACTTCTTCATTTAAAATTCTGGGCAATTCGGAAGATGTAATAGATATAGGAGGTACTTGTTCTTTATTACTATATAATTCTTGATAAAAATCTTCTACCAATTTCATGATGTCATCTCTCTTTTTAGTAATAATTCCATCTTTTTTTCTTATTGCAGATATAAATTTCCTACCAATACCAAAATGTTGTTTAACTTTTTTGAGACTTTTATTTTCTTCTACAGCTTTCCTTGCTATTTCACAGTTATACTTTCTTATATCATTTTCAACTCTTTTCCATACCATTTTACAAAATTCGAGATATTCAATTCTTTTTAATACACCATTTTTGTATATCTTCATATTCATTCTTTTCTTCATAAATTCTCTAGTCTCAGTAGAAATTTTATTAGTCAATTGCTGCTTTTTTCTACCAGCTATGTTTGTTGCAGTTTTTAAAAGTGTATCAGTTATTTTCATATTAATTTCATTCAAATCTGAATCATGTTCAAAATCTCCTAACACTTGAAACCTATTTGTAAGTTCTAATTTAAATTCATTAGAATGTTTCTGAAGATTAGGAATATCAACTGTAAATATTGTTTTTCTTAATAATTTTTGTCTCTCTAGTTTTACATTAACATGTAACTTACACCTTACTAATCGATGATCACTTCCTGTGTTAAATTTATTAAGAACATTACAATCTTGAAATATGTATTTTCTGTTAGTCAAAATATAATCCAATTCTGCTGTACCTTCATTTGGATGCTTCCATGTCCATTTCCTTTTAACATTTTTCTCAAAAAATGAATTCATAATATAAAGTTTTTCTTTTTCTGCAAACTCCACAAGTCTATGTCCTCTCTCATTTCTATTACCATAACCAAAATTACCTACATCAATTTCATCTTTCATTTGTCTACCAATTCTAGCATTAAAGTCTCCCATAAAAATTTTAAAATGTTGTTTACTCTGATCAAAAGTCTTTTGTACATCCATATAAAAATATTCTACTACTTCATCACTATGAGAACTTGTTGGGGCATAAACCTGAATTATCTGCATTTGGTATCTGCTATTAAGTTGTATAACTAATCTTGCCACTCTGTCCGATACACCATCAATCTCCACAATATTGTTCTTCCACTTTTTATTTATAATGAATCCTACTCCACTTGTATTTCCGATATGTGTGCCTTTATAATAGAGTATATGTCCACTTTTTAAATCAATTGTTTCTTCTCCTTTTCTTCTAACTTCACAAAGTCCAATAATGTCCCATTTAATATAAGACAGTTCTTCTTCTAATTCTTGCAATCTTCCTTCACTTGAAAGTGATCTGCAGTTGTAAGTACCTAAATAAAAAGTCATCATCAAATGGCAGCCTGGGTCCACAATCAGGGGATTCTTAGCACCCTCCGCCTTCGGCCACCAACCGCTGCCTTGGTTGATGACTTTACAGCCTCCTGGGAATAAGGGCCATGCTTTATTTTTGTCTGTCATAATTGTATATATGTATTGGAAAAATATTTATCATTTACACAAACATTCATTCTGCCTTATCAGGCACTGAGAAGAAAGACCACGGTGTTTCTTGATCTTAAACTCAGAGGTAAAAAGCCAATAAACTCACCACGCTGGCTAATGCGTGTTGGTGAGCAGCCCATCCATGTTCGTATACTATATGAATAATCACATAGTAATAACAGCTGCAACGACAAGAACGTATGGAGTGGACATTAGAAATTTGCCCTGCTCGGTTTTTTTAAGGCCTCCAAGAGGAATCAAAGGGTCTCCTTTCAGTTAATAGCAAACTCCTTTCTGCAGCCATATATATACAACATTGAGTGCTTAGTCGTATTAGAAATGACTTGAATTAAATGACCACAAGTAACTAAGTCCTGTTAGGATCGAGTGATTTTTAGCTCTTGAATCTGCCACTGAACCACTACACTAAATCAATCATTTGAAATGAATATGCAGTTGTACATTTATTTGAACAATCCGTTCTGACAGAATTACTAAATGTTGTTTACTAGCATAGTCAAAGATTGTTCAAATGTGAGGGTGGTTAGCTTAAATAAGCTTTAAGATGACATTTCTAAAAAATAATAATAATAATAAAGATAAAGACATAATGGTTTACAAAGATAACAACATGATGGCTTATTGATATAGTAGGGCAATATAAAATATTACTAAAAAGTTTGCAGTGCTGAATGAAGTGATAGAGTTAGAAATGTTATTCCACTCTCTAACCAAGAGGCTTCATCAATTATTAATTAATGCAAGAATCTCCTTGGACTTGTGACAGGGCAGTATTTGGATAAGTGGTTGGTAGTGGATACCATGGACCAGGTTTTCTGATGTCATCCCATGCATAGTTGGTGCTTCCAAACCTGTTTTGGAACAAGCCATGAGAAGAAATGATCTGGGACCTCCACATATTAGTTTTGACAAAGCAGTAGTATGAAGTTTAATAATGCTGTCAGGAGTAAGCAACACTAAATAAGATTCAGGTCTTTAATGACAATGATAGGTTAGATACAGCCCTCCTAAATTAATAATATCTAGCATAATGACATGACAAAATTTAACCCATCCTTAAAGGTACACATATGACCTTGAATACTAATTACAATGTCAAAATAAAAGAAGAAATATTGATCCCTTCATTAATAAAATGTAACTCAACTACACTTAACAGGTAAATAATTACATAGTCAAATATAACGCCTGATGGTATGACAAGCAAATGATTGATTATTAAATTAAAGAGGTGAGGTCATTAAATTTACTTTAAAGAATACATTATAATTAAATCAATAATGTGCCAAGCTTGATAAGAAATTGATGTCAAAAAACTTTTAATCTGCCATCACACAAATATAACCATTAAATAATAATATTCATTCAAGTGAACCTTTTGTTTGGTAAGAAGACTTACATTTAAGTAGTTCCATATCCCATAATATCGGGATGGAGAATTAGAATAATAACGGTTTGCTGTATTGAGTCATTAGCATATTAAGATCAAATTTAACCAAAATATATAATTATAATAAAATAAAATTTAAGTTTGCCACATTAAAATAATAAGATATAGATAAACTGTAAAACCCAATAGATACAGTTACAGATTAGCGATTCATAGATTTATGCATTTATATTTTACAGGAAGAGAGAGAGTCATCATAAATTTATTACAATTATTATAATTGGCACAACAACACCAATTATTAGATAGACAAAAAGTTACATTATAATTAAAAGCCAATTATATTTACATGATTTAACAGTTCATGTTAGCAGCATATGTGGGATTACTTTCTAATGACTCGACAAATCGATGGCCATACAGGTTGATGCACTTGAAAACTAACATGGAAAGCATGGTCAGCAACACAGAGTTCACATAAAATAATGGTTAACATCTTTCAAAAGTTAATTCATGATTTGATTAAAGCAGTTCTTGAATGATGATTGCATGGTAGCATAGTTATATGGAGACAATCTTGGAGAGATTGGGAAAGCAAATTTCTTCTCTTTACTCAGAAGTTATTTTATCAAAATTTTGAGTGACATGCATTTGGTTAGCAACACTTCTCTGAAAAGTAAAAGCAGAGTGCCCTGTATTGAATTTGGCTGCATTTATATGCCAACAAAACCTTCTAGAAAGTTCCTTTACCTTGCCACATGAGGTAGGAGGGTATGCATTACCGGGCATAACCTCACTTATCCTTTGTTTAAAATTACATTTGAAAGATGAAAATAAGATAAGTTCTGGGGAGTATTGTTCTGCTCTATTTCTACATTGGAAATAGATTCAACAGATACAATTTCCATTAAAATTTAGGATTACTAAAATCCATCTTAATTTAACAGTGATATTTTACATTAAACAAAGGATGGGTCCTTTTGTGTTTTTAATTTAAAGTTAAGCTAATTACTCTCCAGAACCTTCTCTGGTATTGCATAAGCTTTATAAAAAAAAACATACACAAATTTTATAAATTATATAAATACAGAATATATTTTAATAAATGAATTATTTACAGTATTTCGCGTATCTGTAATACATACACACACATACATAACTGTTTAAAGTAATGGAAATTTTAAATATTTCCGAATTAAAACTTTAATAAATATTCTGTTTTTGTTTAAAATAACTGTTTACAACTTACAAAAAAAAGGGGTGGGGGTAATTACGTGTATATGTGTACTTACACTCCTGATGATTAAATGAGTACAAAGAAGTATGAACCTCTGTTTAAGGTTACTAATGTCACCAGACAGTGAAGCAAAACATGTATAACAGATTTTATTGCTTCAACAATAACAACAAAAATAATAAATATAATGGTAATTAGCTATTATATACAGACTTTCAATCTGCAGAAGTACTTTTGGTTAATTCCTTAACCTACCTCAATGTCCTAAAGTAGTTCTGCTGATTGAAAGGTTGCATATAATAGTTAATTATCATTATATTTATTATTATTATTATTATTATTATTATTATTATTATTATTATTATTATTATTATTATTATTATTATTATTATTATTATTATTATTATTATTATTATTATTATTATTATTATTATTACAATAGTTTTTTAATTAACAGAAATTTTATTTGTATATATATATTTGCAATCATCATCATGGATTTAGTATAAAGATAAATTTAGTTGACCCAAATTTTTGATTAGCGTATTACTTTATTACATTCCATATTTTTTTTTATTACCCAAATACCTTTTGAAATAATGGAAGTTGCTGATTCTGAATGAATATTTATTGTTACTGGTACATTATTTGTCTTACTTTAGATATTAAAGACTGGCAGTACTATTTCTGCCTTCATAATTGTTTTCGTTTCAGACATTTTTGAAATTGTTATAATATATTCTTATATTGGTTAACACTTTCAGTGCAGCTAATATGCTAATAGTTTTATCAAATGGATTGTTTATGAATGCATTATTTCTAAGGATGATTTATATAACACTAATATCTTTTATTTGAAAGGGTCTAGAGAGTTTAGTTGTAATTTTTCTTGCCACCAAGACTTAAATTGTGAGTGACATTTATTACTATGATTAATATCTTTTTTACAATGAAAGGGCTTTTTAAAAGTCTGAGTATGGCCAATGGTTGATTCAAGTAAGGATTCTTGAATCACTGCAGAATGAAAGGTATTTTGGGGTTACATTAATAAATTAGCTTCATAAACAGTTTTTTCTACAAATAAAAAAAAAAAAATTAAAGTAGAATAATGCCATTTCATGAAACCTTGCAGTGTAAAATTTTCATTTATCTGACTGTTGAGATTAACATGATAAATATATATAATTTTTAAAGGAATTCATAGAGATGGTCCATCAATAATTCTACTAATTAGTTAAAAGTCAGCTTTGAAAGTCATGTTAATGTTTTTTTTATAATTGTAAAACTTTATTTGTTATGAGCTTCTTTACTCATGAATATTTTTTAATACCCATCTGTTTAACTGATTAATTTGAAAAAAAAAATTTTTTTTCTTGGGTTTAAGTATCTATGCAAAGTATGAAGACAATTTGTTTCAAATTTTGACCATTGTGGTTTTTTTTTCTTTTTGAAAGAATAAAATCTTTATTTTTCTATATAAATTTTTACATCAATTTGTTTTTTAGAACCATGACATTGTAAAAATAAATTAAATTTTTGTATATACGTCAATTTAATCCTATTAATTCTTTACTAAGTTAATTTTATTGTGTTTGAAAGTTATATTTAAAGTATAATGTTCTATTGTAATATAACTTATTAATAAATAAAATAAAATATTTTAAATGCAAGTAGCTGTAATATAGGGAGTTTGAAAGTCTATGTTCAAATTCTCCATATATAAAATAATAACTGAATGGCATTACTTGGGAATTCATAAAATGTATGAACACTAGCAGTGGCAGATCTGGATAACAGTCAGTAGGCTTTGAACTTTTTTGCATACCACCATACTACTTTTTTCCAAATCTCGCAAAGTATACCTATCACATCATCAGTATTATTATTTGAGAGTAAAATATGTTAAGCAGTCCATAGATCAGTCTTACTAATTAAGATGAAATCAAACTGGTTGGTGGTTTTAGCTATTAGGTTGCATATAATCAAACTCATTAACACTTGACTTTACGCTTGTAATTCTATATATAAATTTGTATTATGTTGAATTAAATGTTTATATGGATTGTTATTATAATAATGAATAGAAATGAGGAGATAATGTCCATTACATAGAAATAAACATTGTCTTTTGATGTTATTAAGAAATTATCAATTACTACTAATTAACAATTCCTGTGTTTAAGAAAGTTTTTTCATAAACCTATAATCATTTTTTTGTTGGGGGTCTTTGAAGTAAAATTATTAATATATGTCATAAATGTAGACTACATTGAAGTTTGTAGAAAATGATTGCTTATGGTTATTCAGCAAGTAAGATGTTGGTTAGCATTGTTTGTCCAAAATAATTTATCCAGACCATGTAATTGGCAGATAATAGTTATATTGTAAGAAGCTTGACCACAATATACATTTATTTTTATTTGTAGGAAAATCAATACGATTGATACTTATCTAAGGGCTACAAAATATCAATTACTAAGTGCTAATATGTCTCTCAAATATTTTCTAAGAGCACAGTTTTTCTATTATCAAAAGCATATACACCTGGGTCTCGTTTTACGCGATAGATAGGTTCCTCAGAAAACACGTGCAAATGAAATCGCGCAAAAATAGACGTAACTTACATTGAAAAAGGGGGATGCAGTCTGTGATTTTTCAAAATTCATGTAAAAGCAAAGCACCAATGTAAAATTACTTTAAAATTCGCGCAAAAAAAAAAAAAATAAGGAAATAAAATATGACTAATAAAAAATTTCAAATTTGAAAAAAATTGATACAAGACAAACTTTTTTTAACTATAATATTTAATTTTATTGAAAATAATATATTTTTATGCATAATTTACAGTAAAGTAATTTACATTTTTTTATACATGTTTTAATTACTATCGCTATTTGCCCCAAAACACATTCATTTGCAAGCTAATAATTAATCAGATTCTCATTTTATGTAATGTGATGTATTTGGCTTCTCTTTAAATGAAGTCAAGAATATCTCAGCAATTATTCTCACAAGAGGAAATACAACTAGCACCAAGTTCACTATCATATTGTGTTAATGGTTTTCTGTTGACGACGATGATGATGATTTTATTAATTGTTTATGAACTTAGACTTATGATAATAAAAAGACATTTATTCACCACTGCTGGGAAAAATTTAATTAAAACTAACAACTAAAAATTAAATTCTTATTTTTGTCTTTTATTTTCAATTTCGTTTAAAAATCAAATTTCGTTTTACATCACATTAATTTCCAGTCACCCGTAAGTAATTTTTAAATTGTTAATTATAATTAAAAATCAGATTTTAATTGTGCCCACTGCTATCACTGACCTTTTAAAAATAAACTTGTGGACACTAAATGATTAATAATTGATTACATTCTTTTTTAAAAAGCAAAAACAGAATGTGATTTAAAATGCAAAATTGACACGCACAATGTTTGAACAAATTTACATTATAATCTTGTAAAATTTAATATGTGTATACATAAAATGTGGAAATCATGATTTTAATTTCATTATTGCATAAAATCTTACTATTATAAAGCACTGAAAATATTGAAATTACTAAGATGAAAGTAGAATTCCAATAATGTGCTATTACTTTCAATATAATGTAAGTGCGCAAAATGTATTATTTAAAGTAATATCGCATTATCGGAGGTCAACTTCCGGTGAAACACGAATCACGTAAATTCAAAATCGTGTTAAATAAGTCCGCGTAATAAGAGACCCAGGTGTATTGATATACATATAATTACTTGTTTTTTGTGCCTTGATATTTACTTGTTATAGCATATATACTATTACTTTTGAATGGAAAATAATAACAAACATATACTGAATAACATGTTTATTGAGAACTCATGTTCTTTACCCAAAGTAAAAGTAAAATAAATTTGTGTTAAATATAACTATGAAAACTATTAAATATTATATTTTAGAATGTCAACTACCATTAAGAAATATGTAGATTTTAAAGAAAGTAAATAAGTAATATTGAGAAAGCTCTTATAATAATATTAAATGATTTAAATATGCTAGTTTCAAAATTTAACATGTGCATTAAATTCTAAAATAAATCCGATTGTTTTCTAATAGCCCACGGTGTAATAAATATTGCATTAAGCTTAATGGAATATAGGTATTTAAATATTATTGTAACTAAAAATGAAAAATAAAGAAGAAGAAAAAATAGAAATAAAGTTTTTTTTTAAAAAACAACAACATTAAGTATAATATTATAAAGCCAAAAAAAAAAAAAAAATATTATTGTGTTTTTATTATTTTAAAAGATTTTAAATTTATTTCACAACAGCTATTACATTTTTTGTAATCTAAATTATACCTCTTTTTTTTATTCGTTACAATTTTTTTTTTATGAATGAAAATAAAAAATGATTTTAAAGTAAAAGAAGTATTCATTAAAATGTAAACTTTAAATACAACTAAAGTGTGTTATTTGTTCCCTCTAGTGTTTTGTAATTACGCTCTAGTGTTTTTAAACCCTCAGTAAAAATAATACATCACTAAGCATACCAGTGCAGTATTTTGAAATAAACGAACTGTAACTATATAGTTTAATTATAATATTTAATTAGAGGAGATTTGAACACGAGCACGGATTGTATATATGTATGGAAGATGATGACCTGGACCAATTGATGAGTGCTGGTTCAGCATGAAGTATGTATATTGGAGATCATTTATTTTTTTCACATGTATGTGGTCATGTGTATCAGTAAGATGGAGTGGATGGTTTGGAAGTCTGTGTTCACATCTTCTCTAATTACACTTTAAGCTTAAGTATATACATTATACTTGTATTCAAGTAAGATTATATTTAAATTTTAATAAATGCTGACTTTCTGAGAAATGTGTAGTAGTTATTGTATAATTATTTTTCTTTAAATATACATTTTTTTATAGAATTTATATATTTTATATTTTAATATATAGGGTATGTGAGTACAGACTTTCACACGGCCCGCCACTCTCCACTCTATCTCATAACCCTGATACACCTGAACACATATATGTCGAAAAGATAAATAATCACCAATATACATATTTCATGCTAAACCATTTTGGTGATTATTTATTTTTTCGACATATTTCTGCTCATATATTTTATATATTACATATATTGATACAGGTATATAATAAACTTGTATTTCGGTTAAAATATAATAGAGATGTCTGCCCATCCCTTGTATATGTATTAAATGGATTATATTCTGTACATGAGAGGTCATATTGACTTTAGGTCAATGTGGGTGTGACAAGAATCTCAGCCTCGGGGTGGCCTTTGAGCATTCTACCATCAGATTTACAATTAGATTGTGGTTGAAGAGTTGGAGTGGATTGAAGCTTGTCCATTAAATTATGAAGATTAGCTATCTTAATATATATCTGAGCACATATTGCATATATGTTTGGAGATTATAATCTAGACCAACTGATGATTGCTGGTTTAGCATGAAATATATTGGTGATCATTTATCTTTTCAACATACATGTGTTCAGGTGTATCAGTGATATGAGATAGAGTGAAGAGTGGTGGGTCATGTGAAAGTCTGTATTCATATACCCTATATATTACATATATTAATACAGGTATATAATAAACTTGTATTTCAGTTATATTTTATATTTTGTAAGTATAACATATTTTATAGAAAGTTTCTGTTAGTAATACTGTAATTTCTAAGTCATTCTTTTAGTAAAAATTAGATTTATTGTGTAACAAAATTGCAAACAAAATCTCAGGCATTGCCTGCTTTGTTGGTTGTTAAATTTACAGTATCTTTTATTCTAGATTTAATGTAATTAATTACTTAAGATGCATTAATTAATATTTCTGCAGTGTAAGTTTCACTACTTCATTTTCTTGCAAGGTAAGGACTGGTTTTTATCAACTTTACATCTTATGGATGAGGTGTAATCATAATAATATGACCAAAGAAGTGAAAAAGATATCTTGATCCCAAAGATGCACATTTCATGCTGAACCAGCACTCAACAGTTGGTCCATACCACAATTTCTTATACATATCTTTATAATTGTTCAGTATATATATATATATATATAGATAGATAGATAGATAGATAGATAGATAGATAGATAGATAGATAGATAGATAGATAGATAGATAGATAGATAGATAGATAGATAGATAGATAGATAGATAATAGATAGATAGATAGATAGATAGATAGATAGATAGATAGATAGATAGATAGATAGATAACAAATTACTACACTTTAGTTGATAAGTGTCTCTAGTCTAATAAATGACTAATAAAAATTATTAAGATGCACTAATTGTGTTTACCTTAAACTCTCTTTTTATATTATGTACATATTTAAAAAGAAAAATAATGTGCGTGCTTTTTTTAAAAAAACGAACTTTTATTGTTTTTGTTGTTAGAGGTTTACAAATAACTGTTTCTTTATTTGACTTTTAAAAATTTAATTTAATATTTAGGAGAGGAAAAACATTTTAAATTTAATTCAAAATTATGAAATTAAACAATTTGGAGTTAATAAAAAAATTAAATTGATAAAAAAATTTCCTATAAATTATAATAGAACTAAACTAATAACACCTCTTGGGCAGTAGTTAAGTTTAATTTAAAATTATAATTATCATTTTCATGAACTTTCAGTTGAAAATTCAGTGGCATCCATAATACATAAATAAAGTTAATAATGTTTTGAAGTAATGCATGATAAAATCCACTTCAAATTATTTTCATGGTCTATAACATGCACAATATGCATCTCTACCTCGGAAATTGGGTAGCAATACTCATAATATTCAAAGTATGAAATTTCTTGAATTTCTTCAGTTTTAAACGTCATATATTACAGCACATGCGCATTGAGTTGATATTTATGAGTACATGTCTGGAGGGAGATTAAGTTCGAGGAAACATTATGAAAATAACATATTTAACTAATTAATAAAATCAATTTACATTTTTATTACTACCCCCTTCTTCCGGATTATATAGAAGTTATATATATATATATTTAATAGATCTTCTTTTATCATTTTTTTTATTCATTGATAACTTACTGTCACTTTAAAAATCTGTTACATTGTCTATCTAATCATTTCTGATATAATATGATTCAAAATTAAATTCTACAAGTTTGTTATTAGTTTAGAACTTTGTTTTATTGAAGCATCAACTTCAAAACTACTTTTTATTTGTTTAATTTAGGAAAAAAATTTTTTTTTTCATTTTATTAATGAACTCTTTTATTTTAAAATTGTCTCTTATATTCAAGTAGTTTAATCATTGTTTTAATACAATACCTCCTAACTGGTGAAAAAGAATACTTACAATCCAAATCGTTATGTAAAGATTCATGAAAGCTCTTCAGATAATATTATTGCTTAAAGATGTCACTTTTCCTCTTTAAATTTTTATTCTTAGTTTTGTTTAATTCACCACGTTTACTTTCTAAGTGAAACCTCAGGAAGTAGTCAATAATTTTCTTAAGTAAATTTGAAACACTAATTCACACTTATAGTAAGAATAGCTTATAAGTTTGAAAATTGTTATATAATGGATATTTTATCTGGAAATGATAACATGGTTTATTTTATATATGTATACTTCTTTATACTATATATATATATATATATATATATATATATATATATAATATATATATATATATATATATATATATATATATATATTAAAGTCTTATTAAAGTCTTGGGGAAAACCTATCTGAAAAAGTTAAAAAAAATATTTGAAAAGATGTAATGAGTTAGTTTTATATAATCTTTGTTCCCGTTTGATATGTTCTCCATATATTATATTTATCTTTATTAAACATGTATTTGACATTATAACTTATAAATAATTACTAATATTTAGTAAACTTTATATATTAAAAAAGGAAGAAATAAAAATATTTTTGTGGTAGCTCAATAGGATTGGTTAGATTATAGTCCACCAAAACACTTCACTTTTTTCAAATTATATAAGTAAAAGATATAACCATCTATATTATCCCAGTGGTTCTTGTTATAGAAATAAAAATACCAAAGCTATAAATTATCAGAAGCATTTTATATTTTAATATCCATGTGATATATTTAAAAAGTGAAAAAAGTATTTATTATTCTAATACTTTTAACAATACTTGAATTAAAACTATAATTATGAATTTTATGTGAGACATGTATTTCAAATTTGTTAATAAAAGAAGTGACATATTTGTCTGTATTTCCGTAATAATAATGCTAAAATAAGTTGATTTTAACCGAAAAAGAATTACCTTTTTATTATTATTAAGAAAATTGTATTATCCATATTAACAGAAAAAATAGTTTTTTTAAATGCATATATATATAATTATTCAAAACAATACAATTTGAATACAGACATTGATTAATATATATGTAACTTTGTAAATAAATATTTGAAAATACAGTAATTAAAAGTCTATAAATATATATATATAACTATAATATAGAAGCGCTTTTACTACCTTGTAGCTTTGTCAACTATCACATTTAAAATGTCAACTTTCCCATAATTCAATGTCAACTTTCCCATAATTCTGTGATCTTAACATTTGCTGCTTGCCGATTAATTAAATTTTGCTTGTATTTATAAATTAACATCGCCTCTTTAATTTCTCTTTTATTATTATTTCTTTCAGTTTCCAATATTTTTACGTTGTTATAATCAAAATCAAAACCATATATACATGATTAATAATATTATGGATATGCAGGTGTGGTATTATTTAAAAGGGTTCAAAATACGAAACAAAATATTAAAAATAGTGATAATTTATCAGCTTCTGTTTTTTATGACCATAATAAATCATGTATATATGGTTTTGATTTTGATTATAACAATGTAAAAATATTGGAAACTGAAAGAAATAATAATAAAAGAAAAAATAAAGGGGCGATGTTAATATATAAATACAAACAAAATTTAATTAATCGGCAAGCAGCAAATGTTAAGATCACAGAATTATGGGAAAGTTGACATTGAATTATGGGAAAGTTGACATTTTAAATGTGATAGTTGACAAAGCTACAAATTAGTAAAAGCACTTCTAAGTTATAGTTATACAAATAATTTTTATAGACTTTTAATTACTGTATTTTCAAATATTTATTTATAAAGTTATGTATATTATTTTAAAGAAATACAGACATCAATTTGAAATATTATATATATATATCTTGAAGATGATCTTTTCTTCTCCTACACAAAAACATTAAAATCTCTGTGAGATTTCGATATTGTTTCTGCAGATTGGAGATATTTTTGACCATCATATATATATATATATATATTAAAATCAAGTCATATGTCACATTATTTATATAGCTTACATTTACAAATATCTAAAATGAAGAGCATGCCAATAGCTCTAAACAAGCTTTTTTTTTAATGATAAATGCTACAAGAGAAAACATTCAAATCATCTTTATCTAGGATTTATCTAGTACCATTTATCATAAAAGAGAGCTTGTTTAGAGCTATTAGTATGCTATTTATTACACACACACACACACACACACACACACATATATATATATATATATATATATATATATATATATATATATATATATATATATATATATATATATAGGAGAATCAAGATGTACATTGGAGAAAACAACTAAAGAGCACTTGCTGTTATTAAGAAGGGTTCAAAAAACAAAACAAAATTGTAATGGAAATGATAATGTTTCAGCATCATTTTTTATGACCGTAATAGATCATGTATATATGGTTTTAATTTGAATTATAATAATGTAAAAATATTACAAATTGAATGAAATAACACTAAAAGGAAAATAAAGGAAGCCATGTTAATATATAAATAAAAATATGACTTAATAAATGTAAAAATCATGGAATTGTGAGAAGGTTAGCCTTTGAAGGTGTTATTGACAAAGACTATGAAGATAGGTGAAAAACATTTATATGAAATAATCTAGATATAATACTCAGCTATAATATAGCCAAGACAACTAACAATTAAAACTAATACTCAAGCTGAAACCAAATGAATTTCCAATTAAAAGATGGACTAATTTCAGTTTAATTTTTACACACTTTGACTTGACAAATTTTGCTGAGAGAAAATTTTGGTTGATATTATCTTAGTATCATGCATTTACAGCTATCAGTTGAGATATTTTGCTATCTTTAAAAATAAATATGACAAAAACATGAATATATTGATTAATTTATTTATGAAATTGAAGAAGTCAGGATTTTGAATAGGCTGCAAAGTTTAGTCTCCACATACTTGATGTCTTTCATTCTTGACTCTGATCTGAAAAACATTTTCCAAATTACTTGAAGAAGATTTTTGGAACAGAAAAAAGTTATATTTTATATACTTAATTAAAGATTCATGATTATTTTAATATAGTAATTGTATAATAATTATTAAAGAATAAAAATGTACAAGATTACTTTTTTATTTTATATGTATATGTTTTATTTTTAGAAACAGAAGTTAATATAAAACAAAGACAATTATGGCTATTATGATCCCACATTTTATAAAATTGATATTAATCATTATTATCAACACTGTGCTAGCATCTCTTAAGATATTTTAAAAAATATAAAGCAATTTTAATATTTTAATGTAGAATTTTATAAATCTATCAGAGATTATCACTTATTTGATCATATTTTAAAAATAAGTTTCATTCAAACAAAATTTTGTAATTTTCTGAAGCCAGTCTGCTTGATTGTTTTCTGCTAGTATTATTCTTTTAATATTTGCAAATTTCAAATATGATTTTTTAGAATATTTTTCATTTGTTAACATTTATTTCTAAGAAATGAAGTTCAATTTGTTGATTTTAATGTAGAATAATGGTTTAATACAAAAAGGATGTGTAGAATTATTACAATAGTGTCACCAGAGCCTTAATGCAAATGTCGCCCTGTAAGAAGATAGACATTTGATTTCTTGTAAAAATTTGGTACTGTTATATTTCAAATTCTTACATATTTAAATACAAGTATATTGTCTGTATTGAACTTAATGTAATTAGAAAGTATTTGAACTCAGACATTCAACCTCCCTATATTTATCCACTTCATCTCATGCAACTGATACACATGACCTCATACCTTTGAAAAAAAAACAAATGATCTCTAATATATTGTAACCAAACCTGTACACCCTTTATTATCTTGGTTGTAACAATTTCCTGATGAGCATGTTTGCCGGAAGGATCTATCAACTGACATTTCCCAATGCAGATGTTATCTCCCCCTACAACAATATTTCCTGCTCATCAGTGGATGTAGCACCATAGAGACTGGAAGTATCTAGACATTTCTGTGTTTGGTTTTCCAAAAAGTGCCACTAGAGTTCCATCTCACTACAATCTGACTTACCTACGTCTAGTTATGCCAGACATAGCTCAGGATGTATGAAATTCTCATGATCAAGTGCAATGAATGATAAGTGATGCAAAAAAAACCAATAGAACTGAACAACTGGATAACTAAAATTAATTTTAAGTAACAAATTTTATTTAACAACAGGTTTAATTAAATGTCCATCAAATAAAATATTTCATTGACAGTCCCTTGTATCTCTTTGGCCTACTTCCAATAACATTTTAATATGAATTAAGGAATGTAAGTTGTTGAGAGTATAATAAAGTCCTTATTTCAATAGTTCTTTAACAAGTTACATATTTGGTTATTTAATTAATTCACAGAGAGGAGTGCAATATATGATGACAACAGAGAGAATAGTGAAGACAACTGATAGCATTTAATTCAGAGTTTCACTTAATTCAAACAAATATTTCATTTATGGTCCATTGTGTTTCTTTGGTATACTTCCAATAATAGTACTTAAAGAATGTAATTTGTTGTATAATAAAGTCCTTCTTTCAATAGTTGTTTAACAATTTACATCTTTAGTTATTTAATTAATTGACAGAGAGGAGTGCGATATATGATGACAACAGAGGTAATAGTGAAGACAACTGATAATATTTAATTCAGAGTTTCACTTCATTCTGATTGGTAGTCTTTTAGGTAGTTGTCACATGTAATGTGGCTTAAATTACTCATGTATGAAGATATTTTTTGCAGACAAGAGCATTTTTATTATTCTAGTTAATTTTAAGTTAGTTAAAGCATAATAAATATATTTCTATTCATGGTTACTCAAATCCAGGTTTGAATCCATACTATAAGTACATTTATCCTAGGTTCATTGGTTATCCATTTCAGGGTTTGAATTGGTCAATATAAGCACATTTATATCCATTGGTTATTTAGTTAACCTATAAGTGTATGTATTTCCATCTGTCCAGATATCAATTCATCTTGCAAATGCATATATTTGGTATTTCTGATTTCATAAGACATATATATATATATATCAATAACTCCAGGTATTTCATTGTACATTTAACTGTGACACATTGTTTTGGTATTCTTACTTCTCATCTCATATATATAACATGTTTTAATTTCGTGTTTATATTCCTTTTCTCAGAGTTTTCAAATAATAAATAAAAACTTTAATAAAAAAAAATGATTTTCTTAATCTTTCAACTTATTTAAGTATGTGGTTCATTATACGCATATAACCATTAACTTTTATTGATGTACTAATTCATATCTAAATGTTTGACTTTATTCATAATATAGTATAAATTTAATAAATACATTCATTTTGTATATTTTCTAGTTTTATCTAGGTTATAAACACATCATTATAATTTAGTTAGTTATAGTTATATGTAATAGCTCAGTACAATCAATATGCATGTAAGCATTTGTAATTTTTATTTAGTAATTCTAATATATAGAATAAATATTGTTGTTTGGTCTGCCACAGATGTATGTTTCTAGATATAAGTTGATCAGCAGTTTCATTTATAATTTATTAATAATAAAATGTATTTTCACATAGCTACATTTATTCATAATTTTCTTTAAGAAAGACATTTTGTTTTTTTTCTTTTATAACACATATAAGTATTAAATAAAATGCCTTTTGATTATAGATATCTTTAGTATTTATAATTTATCACTAATAAAACATATTTTCACATAGCTATAATTTATTCATAATTTTTTTTCTTTTTCTAAGAAAGATGTTTTGTTTGTTTTTTATAAACACACATAAGTTTCGAATATTTGATAAAATTGTTACCTTCATTTTATCCAGTTTGTTTCTTCATATCCATGATGTGACTGCCTTCAAAAGGGTCATAGTATTTAAGCTGAATGGCATTATTTACTTTCCGTGATGTTCACCCAGGCAAATCTTGGAGAACCATGGCTTTGGATGAAGAGAAGCTGTTACTGATTAGCCTTCCATCATTATGATTTTCTTATTAATGTTTTCTTTGTTCATCATTAACAGTGGCTGTAAAGGTTATATTTCAAGGCAATGAAAATCAGAGTTAAGTAACACTTAAATAAGAATTTTAACTTTTTAACTCTTCACTTTTCTTACTTCTTTAACTGCTCTTCAAATCTTTTTTTTTTAAACGATCTCTTTAAAATCTTTTTAAAAATCTTTAAAAATCTGCTCTGAACTTCCAACTCAACTATTTATACTCTGGTCTCTGGATTGATTAAGGAGCATTTCCCACTGTATCTGATTTGTTGCATAGCTTTCATTTAAGCCCAGGTGCTTTTCTCTTCTTAAGGATTGGACATTGCTTTTAGCAGGACAGATAAGAAATCATAAGGATAAGCTATGTTTTCCAATTTGATAAGACTGCCTCAAGTGATTATTACACTTTGTACGACAACATCATTTCAAAATTTAAAAACGGAATATTTTTAATAAATGCCAGCTTTAAATAAATATGAGTGACATATTTATATAATAATCTAAAATTATGAAATCAATAATGAATGTTTATCTTTATTTTTTTCTCAGTTATAGAAAATAATGATTTTCTTGTAAGTTAATAAACTTTTTGCTATATTTTTCTAAAAAAAAATTATACGATCAACTTTTTTCTACATCTGTTGTTTTTTTAGGTGGGAGGGTAAAATAGCTCTTAGAATACATACACACATGAAACAACATTTCTGTTTATATATATATATATATATATATATATATATATAACATAAATGTATATATATATATATATAGTTCCATTTGATATGCCACATGATTTTATTGGGTATTTTAACAGTGCATTAGATGTTAGTTAGCCATCTAAAAAAATAAAAGATAAAATAAAACTAATAACTAGAGACATAAAACTATATTATTTAATCTGTAGATAAAATGGTATCACATGGTAGATGATATTT